>CM060282.1:9154310-9179310 GCA_030684275.1 Acipenser oxyrinchus oxyrinchus
AGAGAGGGTAAAGGAGAGAGCGATGGAGGGAGGAACAGAGGGAGGGTAAAGGAGAGAGGCATGGATGAAGGGAGGGAGGGTAAAGGAGAGAGGGATAGATGGAGGGAGAGAGCGATGGAGGGAGGGAGGGTAAAGGAGAGAGCAATGGATGGAGGGACGGAGGGACGGTAAAGGAGAGAGGGATGGATGGAGGGAGGGAGGGATGGATGGAGGGAGGGTAAAGGAGAGAGGGATAGATGGAGGGACGGAGGGAGGGTAAAGGAGATAGGGATGGAGGGAGGGAGAGAGGGAGGGTAAAGGAGAGAGGGATGGATGGAGGGAGGGAGGGTAAAGGAGAGAGGGATAGATGGAGGGAGAGAGCGATGGAGGGAGGGAGGGTAAAGGAGAGAGCGATGGATGGAGGGAGGGAGGGTAAAGGAGAGAGCGATGGAGGGAGGGAGAGAGGGAGGGTAAAGGAGAGAGGGATGGATGGAGGGAGGGAGGGTAAAGGAGAGAGGGATAGATGGAGGGAGAGAGCGATGGAGGGAGGGAGGGTACAGGAGAGAGGGATGGTTAGAGGGAGGGAACGATGAGGAAGGAGGGAGGGAGAGCTGCACGTCGCACAGGGCTCTCGCTAATCCCCTAAAGCACTTCCACGTGTCTCTAAACAGCCCGGCTGACAGAAAGGAGTTTTGGCCTGTTTGTTTAACACAAGCCTGTGGACTGGGGGCTAATTGGTTGCAGATCGGCTGTCTTAATTAGAACAGGCAGCCAAAACAGGGGAGGTGGGACCGGGAAGGGGGGCAGGTTGTTTTTCCAGTTAATTGCATCATTAGGGAGGCTGATTATCACTCTGATTAAATATCTCAGGGTGCAGCGAGGAAGGGAAACAATAACACCTGAAAAGGGGGCTGCGGCAGCAGCTGCATAGAAGAGACGCTCTTCTCGTTTCAATGGCTGTTTAAATTTTGGGATTTCTTCGTTTTAAAGTTCATATTGAACCTGCGGCGTTGTCACAGCATGCAAACGAAGTGGAGGCAGGCTTAGAACAGAGGGAAGGAGACACTTCCTCACAGAGAGAGAGAGAGAGAGAGAGAGAGAGAGAGAGAGAGAGAGAGAGAGAGAGAGAGAGAGAGAGAGAGAGAGAGAGAGAGAGAGAGAGAGAGAGAGAGAGAGAGAGAGAGAGAGAGAGAGAGAGAGAGAGAGAGAGAGAGAGAGAGAGAGAGAGAGAGAGAGAGGGATGGAAGGGGCTACCATGGGTTCCTGAGCCACGCTGTCGATGCTGAATCACTGGGATCCTTTAAGACCCGGCTTGACGAAGTTCTGAGATCAATCAGCTGCTCGGAACCGGACGAGCGGAGACGGGCTGAACAGCCTCCTCTCGTTCGTGAAACTTTCTTCTACTCGTCTCTTCTGGGTCTGTTAAATATCCCTCTCCCGTCACTGCTTGCAAACTTCGGTCATGTTAAGTTTCCTCTCCGTGTCTCTATTTTGCAAACGCGTAGATGTCTTTTCAAAGTTTCGCCTGATGTTTTGGCTAAAAATCGTCGCTGGGATCACATCCTGATCGCTGTGCGTTCTAGCTATCAGATCGGGTTATCGATTCCTGTAACGCTTTTCTGCGTGAATAGATGATATGCTTCCCTATGCTTTACCAGACCTCTCTGTGCTTTACAATGCTTCCCTATGCTTTACCAGACCTCTCTGTGCTTTACAATGCTTCCCTATGCTTTACCAGACCTCTCTGTGCTTTACAATGCTTCCCTATGCTTTACCAGACCTCTCTGTGCTTTTACAATGCTTCCCTATGCTTTACCAGACCTCTCTGTGCTTTACAATGCTTCCCTATGCTTTACCAGACCTCTCTGTGCTTTACAATGCTTCCCTATGCTTTACCAGACCTCTCTGTGCTTTACAATGCTTCCCTATGCTTTACCAGACCTCTCTGTGCTTTACAATGCTTCCCTATGCTTTACCAGACCTCTCTGTGCTTTACAATGCTTCCCTATGCTTTACCAGACCTCTCTGTGCTTTACAATGCTTCCCTATGCTTTACCAGACCTCTCTGTGCTTTACAATGCTTCCCTATGCTTTACCAGACCTCTCTGTGCTTTTACAATGCTTCCCTATGCTTTACCAGACCTCTCTGTGCTTTTACAATGCTTCCCTATGCTTTACCAGACCTCTCTGTGCTTTACAATGCTTCCCTATGCTTTACCAGACCTCTCTGTGCTTTACAATGCTTCCCTATGCTTTACCAGACCTCTCTGTGCTTTACAATGCTTCCCTATGCTTTACCAGACCTCTCTGTGCTTTACAATGCTTCCCTATGCTTTACCAGACCTCTCTGTGCTTTACAATGCTTCCCTATGCTTTACCAGACCTCTCTGTGCTTTACAATGCTTCCCTATGCTTTACCAGACCTCTCTGTGCTTTACAATGCTTCCCTATGCTTTACCAGACCTCTCTGTGCTTTACAATGCTTCCCTATGCTTTACCAGACCTCTCTGTGCTTTACAATGCTTCCCTATGCTTTACCAGACCTCTCTGTGCTTTACAATGCTTCCCTATGCTTTACCAGACCTCTCTGTGCTTTACAATGCTTCCCTATGCTTTACCAGACCTCTCTGTGCTTTACAATGCTTCCCTATGCTTTACCAGACCTCTCTGTGCTTTACAATGCTTCCCTATGCTTTACCAGACCTCTCTGTGCTTTACAATGCTTCCCTATGCTTTACCAGACCTCTCTGTGCTTTACAATGCTTCCCTATGCTTTACCAGACCTCTCTGTGCTTTACAATGCTTCCCTATGCTTTACCAGACCTCTCTGTGCTTTACAATGCTTCCCTATGCTTTACCAGACCTCTCTGTGCTTTACAATGCTTCCCTATGCTTTACCAGACCTCTCTGTGCTTTACAATGCTTCCCTATGCTTTACCAGACCTCTCTGTGCTTTACAATGCTTCCCTATGCTTTACCAGACCTCTCTGTGCTTTACAATGCTTCCCTATGCTTTACCAGACCTCTCTGTGCTTTACAATGCTTCCCTATGCTTTACCAGACCTCTCTGTGCTTTACAATGCTTCCCTATGCTTTACCAGACCTCTCTGTGCTTTACAATGCTTCCCTATGCTTTACCAGACCTCTCTGTGCTTTACAATGCTTCCCTATGCTTTACCAGACCTCTCTGTGCTTTACAATGCTTCCCTATGCTTTACCAGACCTCTCTGTGCTTTACAATGCTTCCCTATGCTTTACCAGACCTCTCTGTGCTTTACAATGCTTCCCTATGCTTTACCAGACCTCTCTGTGCTTTACAATGCTTCCCTATGCTTTACCAGACCTCTCTGTGCTTTACAATGCTTCCCTATGCTTTACCAGACCTCTCTGTGCTTTACAATGCTTCCCTATGCTTTACCAGACCTCTCTGTGCTTTACAATGCTTCCCTATGCTTTACCAGACCTCTCTGTGCTTTACAATGCTTCCCTATGCTTTACCAGACCTCTCTGTGCTTTACAATGCTTCCCTATGCTTTACCAGACCTCTCTGTGCTTTACAATGCTTCCCTATGCTTTACCAGACCTCTCTGTGCTTTACAATGCTTCCCTATGCTTTACCAGACCTCTCTGTGCTTTACAATGCTTCCCTATGCTTTACCAGACCTCTCTGTGCTTTACAATGCTTCCCTATGCTTTACCAGACCTCTCTGTGCTTTACAATGCTTCCCTATGCTTTACCAGACCTCTCTGTGCTTTACAATGCTTCCCTATGCTTTACCAGACCTCTCTGTGCTTTACAATGCTTCCCTATGCTTTACCAGACCTCTCTGTGCTTTACAATGCTTCCCTATGCTTTACCAGACCTCTCTGTGCTTTACAATGCTTCCCTATGCTTTACCAGACCTCTCTGTGCTTTACAATGCTTCCCTATGCTTTACCAGACCTCTCTGTGCTTTACAATGCTTCCCTATGCTTTACCAGACCTCTCTGTGCTTTACAATGCTTCCCTATGCTTTACCAGACCTCTCTGTGCTTTACAATGCTTCCCTATGCTTTACCAGACCTCTCTGTGCTTTACAATGCTTCCCTATGCTTTACCAGACCTCTCTGTGCTTTACAATGCTTCCCTATGCTTTACCAGACCTCTCTGTGCTTTACAATGCTTCCCTATGCTTTACCAGACCTCTCTGTGCTTTACAATGCTTCCCTATGCTTTACCAGACCTCTCTGTGCTTTACAATGCTTCCCTATGCTTTACCAGACCTCTCTGTGCTTTACAATGCTTCCCTATGCTTTACCAGACCTCTCTGTGCTTTACAATGCTTCCCTATGCTTTACCAGACCTCTCTGTGCTTTACAATGCTTCCCTATGCTTTACCAGACCTCTCTGTGCTTTACAATGCTTCCCTATGCTTTACCAGACCTCTCTGTGCTTTACAATGCTTCCCTATGCTTTACCAGACCTCTCTGTGCTTTACAATGCTTCCCTATGCTTTACCAGACCTCTCTGTGCTTTACAATGCTTCCCTATGCTTTACCAGACCTCTCTGTGCTTTACAATGCTTCCCTATGCTTTACCAGACCTCTCTGTGCTTTACAATGCTTCCCTATGCTTTACCAGACCTCTCTGTGCTTTACAATGCTTCCCTATGCTTTACCAGACCTCTCTGTGCTTTACAATGCTTCCCTATGCTTTACCAGACCTCTCTGTGCTTTACAATGCTTCCCTATGCTTTACCAGACCTCTCTGTGCTTTACAATGCTTCCCTATGCTTTACCAGACCTCTCTGTGCTTTACAATGCTTCCCTATGCTTTACCAGACCTCTCTGTGCTTTACAATGCTTCCCTATGCTTTACCAGACCTCTCTGTGCTTTACAATGCTTCCCTATGCTTTACCAGACCTCTCTGTGCTTTACAATGCTTCCCTATGCTTTACCAGACCTCTCTGTGCTTTACAATGCTTCCCTATGCTTTACCAGACCTCTCTGTGCTTTACAATGCTTCCCTATGCTTTACCAGACCTCTCTGTGCTTTACAATGCTTCCCTATGCTTTACCAGACCTCTCTGTGCTTTACAATGCTTCCCTATGCTTTACCAGACCTCTCTGTGCTTTACAATGCTTCCCTATGCTTTACCAGACCTCTCTGTGCTTTACAATGCTTCCCTATGCTTTACCAGACCTCTCTGTGCTTTACAATGCTTCCCTATGCTTTACCAGACCTCTCTGTGCTTTACAATGCTTCCCTATGCTTTACCAGACCTCTCTGTGCTTTACAATGCTTCCCTATGCTTTACCAGACCTCTCTGTGCTTTACAATGCTTCCCTATGCTTTACCAGACCTCTCTGTGCTTTACAATGCTTCCCTATGCTTTACCAGACCTCTCTGTGCTTTACAATGCTTCCCTATGCTTTACCAGACCTCTCTGTGCTTTTACAATGCTTCCCTATGCTTTACCAGACCTCTCTGTGCTTTACAATGCTTCCCTATGCTTTACCAGACCTCTCTGTGCTTTACAATGCTTCCCTATGCTTTACCAGACCTCTCTGTGCTTTACAATGCTTCCCTATGCTTTACCAGACCTCTCTGTGCTTTACAATGCTTCCCTATGCTTTACCAGACCTCTCTGTGCTTTACAATGCTTCCCTATGCTTTACCAGACCTCTCTGTGCTTTACAATGCTTCCCTATGCTTTACCAGACCTCTCTGTGCTTTACAATGCTTCCCTATGCTTTACCAGACCTCTCTGTGCTTTACAATGCTTCCCTATGCTTTACCAGACCTCTCTGTGCTTTACAATGCTTCCCTATGCTTTACCAGACCTCTCTGTGCTTTACAATGCTTCCCTATGCTTTACCAGACCTCTCTGTGCTTTACAATGCTTCCCTATGCTTTACCAGACCTCTCTGTGCTTTACAATGCTTCCCTATGCTTTACCAGACCTCTCTGTGCTTTACAATGCTTCCCTATGCTTTACCAGACCTCTCTGTGCTTTACAATGCTTCCCTATGCTTTACCAGACCTCTCTGTGCTTTACAATGCTTCCCTATGCTTTACCAGACCTCTCTGTGCTTTACAATGCTTCCCTATGCTTTACCAGACCTCTCTGTGCTTTACAATGCTTCCCTATGCTTTACCACACCTCTCTGTGCTTTACAATGCTTCCCTGTGCTTTACCAGACCTCTCTGTGCTTTACAATGCTTCCCTATGCTTTACCACACCTCTCTGTGCTTTACAATGCTTCCCTATGCTTTACCAGACCACTCTGTGCTTTACAATGCTTCCCTATGCTTTACCAGACCTCTCTGTGCTTTACAATGCTTCCCTATGCTTTACCAGACCTCTCTGTGCTTTGCAATGCTTCCCTATGCTTCACCATGCTGTCACTGTGCTGTATCACACTGTGCAGTGCTTTTACTGTGGGAAGCGTTTCTTGTTTGTGTTGTCCTGCCAGGGCTTTCACAGTGACGGATCATTTTATGTTATTTTAAAAACAGAAGAAAAAAATAAATAAACCAGTGTAGACTTGACTTAGCTAATCCAGCCAGCCCATTGTCATAGGAATCCAAAAGCAATACGTCTACCCCCTGCCCCCACCCCCTATACACAAACACGCCCTGCCCACCCCACTTAACAGAGGTGTTTAATTCTACTGGTCTTAGCTGGGATTATGCTGCAATCATACCTCCGACAGAAGGGGGAAGGGGGTGGGGGGCTCCTGGAATCTTAAAACAACCCCCGTGTTTGTCAAACCCCACCCAAGAGTCCAGAAATTGCCACAAAAAAAAAAAAGCTCTGAGGATTTCTGCTGCAGTGAGATTCCACGAAGACGCGTCATGACAAACTGGGTCTGCTTGGTCTGAATTCACTTTCGTTGGCGCCCAATTATCTTTCAGTCCAATGCCAGCCTGTCTGCTCAACGCCGCCCTCATAACCTCGCCAACCGTACCCAAAAGAGCTGCATCACATTATAGAATTAACACATTAATTCTACACTGCTTTGTAGCTTTCCTAGATACTATGAGTGTGCCCGGGACAGGCTAGCCTGGGCTCTGTACATTATGCATGACTTCTACAGACTTCTTCTCTGCTCTGTTTAGGAACGAGGTGGGGGTCCTGCGTCGACAGGTGGGTGATATGTGCTTCTGTTTTCCCTGGGGAGGTTCTAGACAATCCAATTCCGCACAGCTGCAGAGTTCACTTTGCCCGGCCATAACAGCTGCACCAAAGTTATTTTATTTAAAAAAAAAATAAAATGTTCTTTACTCTCCTGATGCAACTTGATCCTTATAAGCACAGAGAGGTCTAGTAAAGCATAGGGAAGCATTGTAAAGCACAGAGAGGTGTGGTAAAGCATAGGGAAGCATTGTAAAGCACAGAGAGGTCTGGTAAAGCACAGGGAAGCATTGTAAAGCACAGAGAGGTCTGGTAAAGCATAGGGAAGCATTGTAAAGCACAGAGAGGTCTGGTAAAGCATAGGGAAGCATTGTAAAGCACAGAGAGGTCTGGTAAAGCATAGGGAGGCATTGTAAAGCACAGAGAGGTCTGGTAAAGCATAGGGAAGCATTGTAAAGCACAGAGAGGTCTGGTAAAGCATAGGGAAGCATTGTAAAGCACAGAGAGGTCTGGTAAAGCATAGGGAAGCATTGTAAAGCACAGAGAGGTCTGGTAAAGCATAGGGAAGCATTGTAAAGCACAGAGAGGTCTGGTAAAGCATAGGGAAGCATTGTAAAGCACAGAGAGGTCTGGTAAAGCATAGGGAAGCATTGTAAAGCACAGAGAGGTCTGGTAAAGCATAGGGAAGCATTGTAAAGCACGCTGTAAAGCATGCAGTAGTTTCTTTTGATTACATGATGTTAAATGTTTTGTTTAAATTTGTTTTTTTTTTGAGTCCCACTTTAATGACTAACCGAAAAAAATAAAAAAATAAATAAAAAATTACAGGCGCCAACCGCCGAGGGCAAAACTGTTTTACTGGGATTAGAAAAATAAACCGCAGCAGGGTAGGATTGGGGAACTGACAATCAAAACCCGAATTCAGGACTTGGCTGGTCTAGTGCATTAATAACCCGCTAGCGCCACCTAGCCCCCCAGATTGGAACCCAGGCCTCCAGAGGAAGAGATTGGCAAATAAACCCCTCGTTTATTAAGCAGCATTTAAGAATATTGAGTGCGGACTCAGTGCAGAGACACAAAGGAAGCGAGGGGGCTGTATAGGGTCTCAATCTGAGCCCCATTCTGAACAAAGCCGCCCTCCGCAAACAACCCGACCCGCTCCCAGCCGCCCTCCCGTCACCTCCCCGCTAATGAAGACTTCAGGACAGGCAGGCCAGTTATAGAACAGCAAATGAGAGAGAGAGAGAGAGAGAGAGAGAGAGAGAGAGAGAGAGAGGTGTTTTGTGGTGCTGTTTTCTTGCATGCCCGTGGTATAGGGTAGGGGTCGTGGATTACACGCGGTTTCAGAGGCAATTAAATGCGGATTTGTGGAGGTCAGCAAAGGTTACTGGCCATCGCCTAGAAATGAACAAATTACTGAACACTCAATAATAATAATAATAATAATAATAATAATAATAATAATAATAATAATAATAATAATAATAGTATTGTATATATATATATATATATATATATATATATATATATATATATATATATATATATATATATATATATATATATATATATATATATATATATATATATATATATATATATATATATATATATATATACACATACACACACACACACACACACTGAGACACACACACAGATACTGAGACACACACACAGATACTGAGACACACACACACACACACACACTGAGTCACACTCACACACACACACTGAGACACAGACACACAGATACTGAGACACACACACACTGAGACACACAGACACACAGATACTGAGACACACACACGCACACAGACACACACACTGAACACACAGATACTGAGACACACACACACACAGACACACACACACACTGAGACACACAGATACTGAGACACACTCACGCACACAGATACTGAGACACACACACACTGAGACACACAGATACTGAGACACACACACACACACTGAGACACACAGACACACAGATACTGAGACACACACACACACACTGAGACACACAGACACACAGATACTGAGACACACACACACACTGAGACACACAGACACACAGATACTGAGACACACACACACACACTGAGACACACAGACACACAGATACTGAGACACACACACACACACACTGAGACACACAGACACACAGATACTGAGACACACACACACACACACAGAGACACACACACACTGAGACACACAGATACTGAGACACACACACGCACACACTGAGACACACAGACACACAGATACTGAGACACACACGCACACACTGAGACACACAGACACACAGATACTGAGACACACACACACACACTGAGACACACAGACACACAGATACAGACACACACACACACACACTGAGACACACACTGAGACAGACATACTATTAAAATAAGCCATTGTACATTGTAAAATACACTAATGCTAAAAAGTGTTTCAATATTTGCTTTCCAGGGCAGCAGTAATTGCAGGGGGTATAATTCTGCTTTTCATGTTTAGAGCTGGGGCTTATTTAAATCCAGGGCAGTTATACAGGCTGGTCGTTATACACAAAGATGGGCGAGTCTAACAACACGCATCACTGAAACCAGCGTGTAGCCGCAAACCCAACCCTAACAGCCTTATTGAAAACCCAAGAGTAACCGATATCTATTGAGACCTTCATAACTAGCGTTACTCATACCTGCGGCTCAATACTCCTTAATTAGGCGCGATTAACAACAGTGTGGTTCTATGCTTATTAAACGGCCATAGAAATGCTGTCTGATACTGAATGCGAGCCCCAGATATTATTAGTTATATTTAATGAATCCACCGCGTTCAGAATATGAAACTCGCCCGCTCTCTGCTTACAATGTAAAATTCCGAAACTCGTTGATGTTAAAACGGATCCCTTTTATAAAGGCGTTATTAACAACTGCGCGCAAGGCTGCATGTACTAAGAGAAAGCGGTTTTGTAACAGGACGTGTAATAACGCGCCTCCGTCTGTTTCACACGAGGAACTCAATAAAAACGGATGGTAATGTTTCTACACTGAAGAACGAAACAGCTCGTTTCTGTAATTCGGTTCCTTGAAGTTGATCCGCCTGTGCCGGGTGGATTATTCTAAAGTACAAAGTTAATAGAAACAGGGGGAACATTTCGGGGGACCTTTCTGCTTGAGAGACGTCTTGCTCTTTAAAATATTGAGCATGTTATTATAGATTGAGACGATGATCTATTCAGGGATACCAGCGGATTTAAGTAAAGGGGTCCGAGTGAGGAGACATGAGTAATACCATTCCCACCCTATAGCCTTACTGGAAATGATTTGATATGATGTGTGTTATACGGCCAATGTCCGAAGTCGGCCAATGACAGCATTGACCGAGCATTGACGTCATTGCCCAAGAGCAGCGGCCAATGACAGCACTGACCGGGCATTGACCAAGAGCAGCGGCCAATGACAGCATTGACCGGGCATTGACGTCATTGCCCAAGAGCAGCGGCCAATGACAGCATTGACCGGGCATTGACGTCATTGCCCAAGAGCAGCGGCCAATGACAGCATTGACCGAGCATTGACGTCATTGCTCAGTAGTAGTTGGTCAAGGCTGAAAAAAATCGTATTACTACGACTAAAAAATAAAAAATAAAAAAAGTATTGCTTTATTCAACCACAGTACAGCGTGTAGGAGTGTTTTATACTTTATACAACATAGCCGTATTCCACCAGATTTGTTGAATATTAATAGAACCAACCACACTGAGCTGGTGTTAAAATCAGCTTTTTTTTCTTGACCGTGTATTACTGTAGCATGACAGGTTACTGTGACACAGTTTTTTTTTTACCGTTAGATTTTTTTTTTTTACGTACACTTATTGGTAAAACTTCGTTTTGCAAGAACACTTTTTATTTTTTTATTGTCGGTGTCGCTACTTGCAGTATTGCAGCCTGACAGACTGCAATGCAGCGCTATAAAGAATGCTTTAGGACAGCATCAGCGGCCAATGACGTCAGTGGCCGGGCATTGACGTCATTGGCCGAGTCTGGAACATTGGCCGTAACATATATAGGTGGTACACTGTAAAAAAAAACAGACAACGTTGGACAATTTCTTATTTAAAAAGTGTGTTCTTTAGATTGGATTGTAAGTACACCACAAATATTTGTTTTACGTTTGCTTTACTCATTGTAAGGACAATTGAAGCACATCGTTGTGTAGTACGATTTAAGCCGACTCCCTTTTGTTTGTACGCGTGTGAAGTAAACAGTTCTATGTTTGGGTATTTCGCGTTTCTCGTGTTCATTTTTTAACACTAACATTTAAAACACACGTATTTCAGCGCGATATTTGTACAACTACAGTATATATCGTTTCATATAAATACACTTGAAAACGGGGGCTTTTCGCTTATTGGCAACTTTCGGTTAATGACAACTTTTTGCTGAGAACCGTGGCATCTACTGTACACACACACACACACACACACACACACACACACACACACACACACACACACACACACACACACACAAACATAGCACTGCAAAATGTTTTTGAATCAAATGTGCAAAAATTCAAACATAAACCTTATGGAACAGATTATTATTCGGACGCAGTGCTATCTAAATAAACATTAAAGCTCAAAATATACAACATTATATATATATATATATATATATATATATATATATATATATATATATATATAACATTTTGTATATATATATAGAGAGAGATAGAGATAGAGAGATTGATAGATGGATAGATAGATAGATAATTAAAATTACATAGATAAATAGATAGATATTATTTATTTCTTAAACAAAAATACATTTCAAGGATCACAGTACAAGTATTAATACAATTAAGAGCAAGATAAATACAATGACTTTGGTTATAGCAAGTACAAGTATATGACAAAATACGATTCAATAACGGAGCAGATAACAGTGTCAGTGATAGTTACATCAGGATATAATTAAATACAAAATACTACAGATTAAATAACACTTGTGACAGATTACAGTACTCAAAAGTACAGATAGATAGATAAAAAGATAGATAGATAGACAGATAGATAGATAGATAGATAGATAGATAGATAGATAGATAGATAGATAGATAGATAGATAGATAGATAGATATTATTTATTTCTTAAACAAAAATACATTTCAAGGATCACAGTACAAGTAATAATACAATTAAGAGCAAGATAAATACAATGACTTTGGTTATAGCAAGTACAAGTATATGACAAAATACGATTCAATAACGGAGCAGATAACAGTGTCAGTGATAGTTACATCAGGATATAATTAAATACAAAACACTACAGATTAAATAAGACTTGTGACAGATTACAGTACTCTAAAGTACAGATAGATAGACAGATATATAGATAGATAGATAGATAGATAGATAGATAGATAGATAGATAGATAGATAGATAGATAGATAGAGTATCACACAGTGTACAATATTACACTATCATCCGAGTAGGGAGTTCCCGCAATGTTGCTCCCAAATTCCTTCTGAGCCAATCACAAGCCTGCATTCATTGGCGTTAGCCACTCCTCGGCCCCGTGCCAATCAAGCCCGCCCCGCCGCCCGCCCCCTCTGTTCCCACACGCTTTAGAGGCGCTCCTGCCGCGCCGCTCCCATACAGAACAGAACACGGCTCTAGCAGCCGCGGCTCACCCAAGACTCGACACAAGTCTGCCGCAGGACGTCAAGGGAGCGTGGGAAGCGTCTCAGCAACGCCGGATTTGGTGATTTTCTGCGGGTCTGGCTTTCAGAAATACTCCCTGTATCGATTTGAGACAACGCGTTTCAACTTTGGCTCCCTATACATGTATTTATATTAATTCTATTCATAAATATACAGTAGCTTCAATATTTATAATTTACTATAAGGAGGGCAGCTCTCAGAATGACAGAACGCGGCAGCACCAGTTTGGAACTGAGAGAATTAACCGGGACGCCAAATAGTGAAAGCGGAGGTACGTATAAATATATATATATATATATATATATATATATATATATATATATATATATATATATATATATATATATATATATATATATATATACAAAGTATAAAGAATATGCTAACTGGCACGGAGCCTTCAGCCGTGAGCTGCCTGTACACTGACGCTACCTTTGTGTTATAATTTAAACTGGACCGCTCTGGACAAAAGTTTTGCATCCCCCTCTATATAGAAATAACTAATGTTGCTTCATGAAGTCAAATGCAACCTGCTGAATAATATATGTTAACATATTGAATTGCACACCGCTTTGGAGTTTTCCCGTTTACTTCACGAAAAACAGACACATTGAAAAAATGTGACATTTCAGAATCTAACATGAAATACTACTGTACGGCTTCCGGTAGACTTTTTTTTAATTTTATTTATCATTTTGTAGTTTCTTTGATTATATGATGTTAAATAAAATATCTAAATTATGTCATTTTTTAAATATGGGATGCAAAACGTTTTGATATATATATATATATATATATATATATATATATATATATATATATATATATATATATATATATATATATATATATATATATCATGGATTGCTTTAATAGACCACACGTGCGATTCATTTAAAATAGTCAGAGAAAAGGAACACAGAGCCACACATGATAAAACACAGGAGACTTTTTAGAAGTTGTTTAAGACGCCTGATTAAAGCACAAAGCGGTCGAACATTTTCACAATGTAAAAAAAACAGATAAGATACGCGAAAATTTAAAACGCACATAAACTGATTCGCTCTCAAAGCTCGGGACGGTTTGGACAGAAACTTCACATCTCTAACCTCGCTATATACACATATATAATGGAGATTATAACATCACTCTTGTTCTCCGGATTTCTTTCTCTCCCCCCCGACACACACACACACAGCAGCTCAGTTTATTAACTCTGTTTGCTCAGGGAGGTGGCGTTTCATTCATTCTTGTTATAAAATAACTTCGGTCGGTTACTCTTCCCAGCAGTGGCGTGAATTTGGTTTCAAAAGTCTGTGTGTGTGTGTGTGTGCGTGTGTGAGTGTGTGTGTGTGCGTGTGTGTGTGTGTGTGTGTGTGCGTGTGTGTGTGTGTGTGTGTGTGTGTGTGTGTGTGTGTGTGTGTGTGCGTGTGCGTGTGTGTGTGCGTGTGTGAGTGTGTGTGTCTATAGCTGACGCATGCATACAGATTATTCGGTAACACTGAATTTTAGGGAGTCTTTATGTGTGATTAAAAACAAAACAATGGCAAACTTATAATAACTGTATTGCAAAAACAAAGCATCTCCATACAATTGGTGAGACAGACCTATAAAACAGACAGAGAGACAGACAGACAGGGCTAGAAAGACAAGCAGACCTGAAAAGACAGACAGGCTATCTCTGTTACAAGCGATTATAAACAATAGCGCAAAAAGAAAATGACAACAGTGTATATTAATATTCTTATTGTTTCTATTCATATTCTATAATTGTTCATAGCATCATGAATAACATGTTTATAGATTGTTTATAATCACTTATATCGGATCCTTAGACTAAATTATTCTATCTGCAATAATGAAAAAGAGAGGGGGACATGTCCCGCCGTGTCTCTCGTGTCCCCGTGTCCCCCGTTTAAACTGTGCCTATGTTTCCCAGAAGGCCCGGGCAGTTTTCGCGTGCAGGACGGTAACACTCACATTTTTGAGCAGAGATTCTTTGTAACTTCAAGCATCAGTTTCTGAGGGCGCTTTGTTTGTTGAGACGAGGCGACAGATCGCGTTAGTCTATCAGCAATCACAGTCACTAAATACGTGTTTGATGCTACGCTGTGTTTTACAGAATTGAACGCTGTTGAAACAGCGCTTCCAGTCCTTATTCTGCGGATGTGATTGGGTTGAATAGTCGCTGAATCGGGTCCCTGTGTTGTGTTTTATTGCTCTGGTAATATAGCAAAGTGTTTTTAAGAATAATGTCTTTGTTTTGACTTTGTAGGTACTTAAAATCTCAACCTTAATCAGGCTAAGCTTGTGGAAAATGTTCGAATGTGTCAAAGCAATTTATCTGGAAAAAAATGTTGTGGTTATTTAAAATATATCAACAAAAAGTAAATAATAATAATAATAATAATAATAATAATAATAATAATAATAATAATAATATTATTATTATTAATTTCTTAGCAGATGCCCTTATCCAGGGCGACTTACAATAGTTACAAGATATCACATTATACATTATTTCACATTATACAGATATCACATTATTTTTACATACAATTCCCCATTTATACAGTTGGGTTTTTACTGGAGCAATCTAGGTAAAGTACCTTGCTCAAGGGTACAGCAGCAGTGTCCCCCCCACCTGGGATTGAACCCACGACCCTCCGGTCAAGAGTCCAGAGCCCTAACCACTACTCCACACTGCTGCCCCGTAATAATAATAATAATAATAATAATAATAATAATAATAATAATAATAATAATAATAATAATAATAATAATAATAATAATAATAATAATAATAATAATAATAATAATAATAATAATACAACGTGGAGTGTTTTTTACAAACCTGAGCAAAACGTTGTGAAAATGGTTTTATTTCAGGAGACGCAAGTCGCTTCGAAACATGTCCTTACAGTAAAAAAATAAAATAAAAAACACGTTCAGAACAAAAATACCGCAAAAAAAAGAGAATTAATGAAAAGGAGAAAGGAGAGGAGGAAGAAATAATGAAAGAGGGAAAGAAAGGAAGAAAGAGAAGAGAGAAAGAGAGCAAGAAAGAGAAGAGAATGAAAGAGGAGAGAAGAGACAGAGGAAGAAAGAAAAAAGAGGAGACAGAGTGAATAGAGAGGAGAGAAAGAAAGAAAGAACAAAAGAAAGAAAGAAAGAAAGAAAAGAGAAGAGGAGAGTGAATAGAGAGGAGAGAAAGAAAGAAAGAAAGAAAGAAAGAAAGAAAGAAAGAAAGAAAGAAGAAAAGGAGAGTGAATAAAGAAAGAAACAGGAGAGGAAGACAGAAAGAAAGAGAGCAAGAAAGAGAAGAGAGGGAGGGAATAAAGAAAGAAAGAGGAGAGAAAGAAAGAAGGAAAAAAGAAAGAAAGAAAGAAAAAACGGAGATGGAGAGAAGAAAGAAAAAGAAAAAAGAAAGAAAGAAAGAGGAGAGGAGAGAAAGAAAGAAAGAAAGAAAGAAAGAAAGAAAGAAAGAAAGAAAGAGAAAGAAAGAGAAGAGGAAAGGGAATAAAGAAAGACAGACAGACAGACAGACAGACAGACAGACAGACAGACAGACAGACAGACAGACAGATGTGTTAATTCAGTCTCGTTAAATATGTCACCTTACCGGCGGTATTCAATGTATTTCATACCTCAGTAGAATTGCTGAAAACGGTCCGAATTCACGAATCACTTTCCTGCCGCTAATCTTGCACTATTCCACACAACCTGCTTACAGAACGTGATGTCTGATTACATTTCATTACAGCCTGGATTACTGACTGAAACTACATCATGTTATAGGGAAAAAACGGGTCTAAACGTATAACACTAAAGAGAATAGGTTACTTATATTATAATAGTGTCATTATTATTATTATTATTATTATTATTATTATTATTATTATTATTATTATTATTATTATTATTATTTGTTAGAGTGCATGATCATCCATTAACCCAAGTCTAACATTACAAAACACCGGTAATATAAAATCCATTACAAAATTAATTAATAATAATAATAATAATAATAATAATAATAATAATAATAATAATAATAATAATAATAATAATAATAATAATAATGAAATAGTTGAATATATAATAGGCTAATGGATTTGAGTTTTTTTTCCCCGAATATTCTACATTTAACCCGCAATTATCCACACATTAAGTCATAAAGCAATTCTGTTATTTGCGATAGACAACAACTCGTTAAAACTCGCTTTGATTAATTATTGACAGAAAAAAAAGAAAAAAAGAAACCGTCTTTGTTACCTTTGATGTGAGGATGAAGGTCTTTTCTTTCAAATACACGATAACGGGGTTTTTATCAACACGGTTTTCAATGATAAACTACATTTTACTGCAGACTGATAATAGGCTGATATACACGGGCGATGGTACCAGGGCGTATCAATCAACCTGGAACTCTGTTACTGTCGATTGATACACCCTGTCCCTTGCAAAATCACCACTCACCCTTTCATGCATGAAATATTGAAACTAGCTGGGGACGGGGGAATAGTTTTGGACACACGATAAATATATTTTTCATTGGAATTATTTTCAGTTTTTACCATTAGTTTATTTAGCAGACGCCTTTATCCAAGGCGACTTACAGAGACTAGGGTGTGTGAGCTATGCATCAGCTGCAGAGTCACTTACAACTACATCTCACCCGAAAGACGGAGCACAAGGAGGTGAAGTGAGTTGCTCAGGGTCACACAATGAGTCAGTGGCTGAGGTGGGATTTGAACCGGGGACCTCCTGGTTACAAGCCCTTTTCTTTAACCACTGGACCACACAGCCTCATAATAAATTATTATTATTATTATTATTATTATTATTATTATTATTATTATTATTATTATTATTATTATTATTATTATTATTATTATTATTATTATTATTATTATTATTATTTATTAGCAGACGCCCTTATCCAGATAAGAACAGTTATAACTATATAGTCAGTAGCAAATACCAGCAAATTCAAATAAGAGAATATAAATACAGTAAATTAGTATACGTTTCAGAGCGATTTCGACCGAGAGCAGTTAAACTTATAGTACCAAAAAAATTGCATATAAGAGCAAATTCTCTTAAGATCAAGCAGTAGGTAAGAGAAATCTATAAGAACGATTTCAAATTAGAGCGATTACAAAAAAAAAAAAAACGGGAATACGGATCCCTTTCGGAATAAACGCCCTGGTATCCCGGAATAGATCATCGTCTCCGCTTTAAAAACATGCGCAATATTTTAACGAGCGAGACGTCTCTCAAGCAGAACGGCCCCCCCTGAATGTTCCCCCTTTAGAAAGGCAGCACAAACTGGGGGTAAGGAGTTTGTTGCCGGTTAACTTCAGACTACAGCTATCGTTTTGCATCACCTAAAATTTTAAGATTGAGACATAATTATATATATATATATATATATATATATATATATATATATATATATATATATATATATATATATATATATATATATATATATATGAACAAAAGTCTTCCAGAAGACATAATAGTATAGTACAGTATTTCATGTTAGATTTAAAAACAATTCACATTTTTCTATGTCAGTTTTTTTGGAAAACTCCAAAGCGTTGTGCATTTCAATATGATAACGTCACATTATTCAGCAGCGTTCATGCGACTTTATAAAGCAAAATTCGTTTATTCTATAGGGTGACGCAAAACATTAGACCATATAGATTTGGGGGTCCAGTGGTTCATGGAAGGGATTTGATACCAGAAAGTTAAGCCCCCAACCACCCCTTCCCTCCTCCCTCCCTTCCTCCCTCCTCCTCCCTCCTCCCTCCTCCCTCCCTGCTCTCCCCGTGCCCTGTGTTTCAAACCACTTGTTAATTTTAGGAACAATACAGACCTGTCAACTCTCCCTTATTTGCCAGGACGCTCCCTTTTTTTTGGGCGCTTCTCCCAGACAACTCCCTCCCGGGACAGTTTTTTCTCCGGTATTTATCTCCGAACTCCGGTGTTAACCCCTTTCACATCAGCAAAACCTTTAATTTCTGCAAAAGACAGGCGCTGTCTGCAGCGAGTACAGGTTTAGGACCCAGGGGAGCCCTCTGGCATGCATGCATGAATTCTGCACGTGCGACAAGCCCGCCTCGTCCGGTAAAATAAAGGACCGATTTTAACGGAGCAAGACCGATGACGTTTGCGGTAAGCACGAGAGCTCACAAAAACGCACAACAAGGCAGCGACGAATCAGAAAACCAGCGCTTCAATAAAAATTTTTCGTTGCCAAAGGAAAAAAACAAGTAAGTTACACAGGCAGAAACTTTCACATGTCGCGACTAGCTCAGCAAGAGATAGTTGACAGGTCACTGTTTTTTTTCCCCAATCAGGTATGTTAACTCTACTCGTAGACAATCCATTCAGTATGAACTAAAGTGCAAAGCTTCCTCGTGTTTTTGTTCGTTTTTTGAAAGAAAAAAATGATACAGAACTTAAAAGCTGGAAAAAAAGGTCTTAAACGATCTGACTGTTTACATTACTGCAACTTTTGTTTTCATTTTAAGTAAAATAATTATCCCAAACTTCCATTTTGAGAGAATTATTTGTCTAATATAAGCTGTATTTGTCGCCTAATGAACTGGAGTCTCTTCTGAAAACAAAACCTGTCCTGTCATAGTGGACGCCAATTATTTTGGTTGTTTTCTTCCCACTTTAGTAGTGTCCAATTATTTTTAGGCTCAGCTCACCGCTACCACCCCCGCGCTGACTCGGGAGGGGTGAAGATGAGCCCACGCTGTCCTCCGAAGCGTGTGCCGTCAGCCGCCCGCTTCTTTTCACACTGCGGACTCACCGTGCAGCCACCTCAGAGCTACAGCGTCGGAGGACAACGCAGCTCTGGGCAGCTTACAGGCAAGCCCACAGGCGCCCGGCCAGACTACAGGGGGCGCTGGTGCGCGGTGAGCCGAGGACACCCTGGACGACCTAACCCTCCCTCCCCCGGGCGGCGCTCGGACAATTGTGAGCCGCCTCCCTGGGAGCTCCCGTCCTTGGTTGGCAAAGGAATAGCCTGGACTCGAACCAACGACCTCCAGACTATAGAGCGCATCCTGCACTCCACGCGGAGCGTCTTTACTGGATGCAAACACAGGGCAAATTACATTTAATAGAGAAAAGTGTAATGTACTGCACGCAGGCAATAAAAATGTGCATTATAAATATCATATGGGAGGGAGATAGTGAAATTGAAGAAGGAATCTATGAAAAAGACCTAGGAGTTTATGTTGACTCAGAAATGTCTTCATCTAGACAATGTGGGGAAGCTATAAAAAAGGCCAACAAGATGCTCGGATATATTGTGAGAAGTGTTGAATTTAAATCAAGGGAAGTAATGTTAAAACTTTACAATGCATTAGTAAGACCTCACCTAGAATATTGTGTTCAGTTCTGGTCACCTCGTTACAAAAAGGATATTGCTGCTCTAGAAAGAGTGCAAAGAAGAGCGACCAGAATTATCCTGGGTTTAAAAGGCATGTCATATGCAGACAGGCTAAAAGAATTGAATCTATTCAGTCTTGAACAAAGAAGACTACGTGGTGATCTGATTCAAACATTCAAAATCCTAAAAGGTATAGACAATGTCGACCCAGGGGACTTTTTTGACCTGAAAAAAGAAACAAGGACCAGGGGTCACAAATGGAGTTTAGATAAAGGGGCATTCAGAACAGAAAATAGGAGGGTTTTTTTACACAGAGAATTGTGAGGGTCTGGAACCAACTCCCCAGTAATGTTGTTGAAGCTGACACCCTGGGATCCTTCAAGAAGCTGCTTGATGAGATTCTGGGTTCAATAAGCTACTAACAACCAAACGAGCAAGATGGGCTGAATGACCTGTCATTTGTAAACTTTCTTATGTTCTTATGTTCTACTGCAGAATAGTTAGTATTGAGACGTAAAACATCCACTACAAGGCAATATCAACAAAACTAGCCATTGCTTATTTTTACAGCCAACAAAAAAAAGAATACTTTAAAAAAAATGACATTACTTACAACAGAAGGGGTTGCATGGGTGAACACAAATACTTAATTTATTACTTAGCCCTTATCCAGGGTGTCATACAAATGTTAAAGATATCACATTATTTTTACATACAATTCCCCATTTATACAGTTGGGTTTTTACTGGAGCAATCTAGGTAAAGTACCTTGCTCAAGGGTACAGCAGCAGTGTCCCCCCACCAGGGATTGAACCCATGACCCTCCGGTCAAGAGTCCAGAGCCCTAACCACTACTCCACACTGCTGCCCTAATTTGGAGATATATTGTCGTGTTTCTGTTTAGACGGCTTGCGGTGCAAGTCGGGCTCCGAGTCGAGCTGCGACGAGGCGGCAGGACAGCAGAAGAAACAGCGGAGGCAGCGCACGCATTTCACCAGCCAGCAGCTGCAGGAGCTGGAGAGCACCTTCCAAACCAACCGCTACCCGGACATGAGCACGCGGGAGGAGATCGCAGCCTGGACCAGCCTGAGCGAGGCCAGAATCAGGGTGAGACGCGTTTCCACAGCTTGTAATCCAGGCCATTGAGGGCTGAAAAGGGTAGTTCATTTTTTGTACCAAATGATCTCTAAATGACTTCATTTAATAAATCACCTGCTTATTTGATCACAGTGAAATTGTTCCAGATGTTAAGAAATTGATGATTAAAGTTTACCTTTAAAACCTGCTGGATAGGGGCTGTCCAGGACAGGGTTTGGGCAGCACTGGTTTTGGCTTTAGTGTGGAGAAAACTACTCTGGAGACCTGGGTTCCAGTCTGGGGGGCTAGGTGGCGCTAGCGGGTTAATGTTACCTCACTAGACCAGCCTTTCAGCTTCCTCTGGAGGCCTGGGTTCCAGTCTGGGGGGCTAGGTGGCGCTAGCGGGTTGATGTTAATGCACTAGACCAGTCTTTCAGCTTCCTCTGGAGGCCTGGGTTCCAATCTGGGGGGCTAGGTGGCGCTAGCGGGTTCATGTTAATGCACTAGACCAGCCTTTCAGCTTCCTCTGGGGGCCTGGGTTCCAGTCTGGGGGCTAGGTGGCTAGCGGTTAATGTTCATGCACTAGACCAGCCTTTCAGCTTCCTCTGGGGGCCTGGGTTCCAGTCTGGGGGCTAGGTGGCTAGCAGGTTCATGTTAATGCACTAGACCAGCCTTTCAGCTTCCTCTGGGGGCCTGGGTTCCAGTCTGGGGGGCTAGGTGGCGCTAGCGGGTTAATGTTCATGCACTAGACCAGCCTTTCAGCTTCCTCTGGAGGCCTGGGTTCCAGTCTGGGGGGCTAGGTGGCGCTAGCAGGTTCATGTTAATGCACTAGACCAGCCTTTCAGCTTCCTCTGGGGGCCTGGGTTCCAGTCTGGGGGGCTAGGTGGCGCTAGCAGGTTCATGTTAATGCACTAGACCAGCCTTTCAGCTTCCTCTGGGGGCCTGGGTTCCAGTCTGGGGGGCTAGGTGGCGCTAGCGGGTTAATGTTCATGCACTAGACCAGCCTTTCAGCTTCCTCTGGGGGCCTGGGTTCCAGTCTGGGGGGCTAGGTGGCGCTAGCGGGTTGATGTTAATGCACTAGACCAGCCTTTCAGCTTCCTCTGGAGGCCTGGGTTCCAGTCTGGGGGGCTAGGTGGCGCTAGAGGGATAATGTTAATGCACTAGACCAGCCAAGTCCTGAATTTGGGTTTTGATTGTCAGTTCCCCAATCCTACGCTGCTGCGGTTTATTTTTCTAATACCAGTAAAACAGTTTTGCCCTCGGCGGTTGGCGCCTGTAATTTTCTTATTTTTACGGTTAGTTATTAAGTGGGACTCAAAAAAAAAAAAATTAACAAAACATTTAGCATCACCTGAATTCAACTTGAATTGAGAGATCTTTTTTTTTTAAAAAACTATATAAACATAATTTTGATCTTTTATTTAACATCATGTAATCAAAAGAAACTACAGCATGATATCGCGAAAGTGTCTTTGCACAGCTGTATTTCACGTTAGATTTTGAAATGTCACATTTTTCCATTTTTTGGTTAAGTATCTGGGAAAACTACAAAGTGGTATCTAATTCAATATATTAACGTAACATTATTTCATACAACTTTATGAAGCAACATGAGTTCATTCTATAGGGTGATGCAAAACTTTTAGCCAGAGGTGGAGACTCCCTCGCAGTTGTGTCCCCTCCCCCCACTGACGCCTGTCCTGTCTGTAACCCAAAGGGATTTGGAAGTGATGATTCAAGAAACCTTCTTTCAATGCCTTTGTCTTGTTTGAAGTCAGTGCTAATCGACAATGAAAAGAGAGCATTATATCTTCCACACACTCACTCACTCACCCACACACCTCTCTACCTGGGCAGGGCAGTTTATAGAAAGAGACAAAACATGAAGTCATACCCCTTAAAGGTACAGCAAGAAACCATAACTACAGATCATTATTTATTTAAACACGTCGCTGCCCTTCTGGAGGGAATCCAGTTGTCGTTATTAACTCAGTGTTTGGGGCCAGTAATATCAGGAGATTAATCCATTTGTTTTTTGATGATTTTGAAGATTATGTTTGGATTATGTTTATAGCACACAGTAATTAGCAATACAACACCCCACCCCCAGGTTTACATGAATTCTATGAGCTTAATAATAATTATTATTATTATTATTTTCTTAGCAGACGCCCTTATCCAGGGCGACTTACAATTGTTACAAGATATCACATTATTTTTTACATACAATTCCCCAATTATACAGTTGGGTTTTTACTGGAGCAATCTAGGTAAAGTACCTTGCTCAAGGGTACAGCAGCAGTGTCCCCCACCTGGGATTGAACCCACGACCCTCCGGTCAAGAGTCCAGAGCCCCTAACTACTACTCCACACTGCTGCCCTAATAATAATAATAATAATAATAATAATAATAATAATAATAATAATAATAATAATAATAATAATAATAACCTATCCTGATTTACGAATCACTGTTTGTTTTCTCAGGTTTGGTTCAAGAACCGCAGAGCGAAATGGAGGAAGAAAGAGCGACACCAGCCGGCGGACATCTGCAAGCCCGGGTTCAGCTCCCAGTTCAACGGACTGGTTTCGCCTTACGACGACGTGTACGCCGGATACTCCCCGTACAGCAACTGGGCCGCCAAGGGTTTCCATAGCAACAGCCTTCCGACCAAACCCAGCTTCCCCTTCTTCAATCCCATGAACGTGAACGCGCTCCCGACGCACGCGCAGACGCTGTTCCCGCCCCCGGCCTCAGTTCCAGCGGGGCTCGAGTCTGCGCTCAGCTCGGCCGTCCCCACGTCCTCGTACGGCACGACCGCGTCTCCTTACCTGTACGGCAGGGACCCGACGTGCAGCTCCAGCCTGGCGAACTTGAGGCTGCGCGCCAAGCAGCACCCGCCCTTCGGATACGGACTGGTGTCGAACCAGGCGCCCAGCCTGAACCCGTGTGAATACAATATGGACCGGCCCCTGTAGAAAAACCACAGCCTCACACAGAAGAGACGGACTTATGGGGGGGTTTTTTAAGGATCAATATTATCATTTCATTAAAAAAATTAATGTATTTTAGTTTTCAAATGAGCAGTGTTTCCTTTTTTTTTTTAGGAAAGCCCGTACCATGGGGGCTGAGGAGTTTGTTGCCGGGTAACTTCCCTCAGACTTACAGGCTACGACCAAACGTTTAGCATCACCTAGAATTTTAGGACTGAGACATAATTTGCAAAGAAAAATAAAAAATTAATAAAAAAAACTATATGAACATAATCTACATCATGTAATGTACTTGTGAACATTTTTTCTAGGGTTTTTTTCGCCAGGCGAAGAAGCTAGTCAAATGACTTTTTACATCACTTTCATTGGCTGATTTATTCTATGACGTAATGCTGCATCTGCAAAATCAACAGTCCTTTGATAAAGTATCGCTTTCAACATTTTTCTACCAATATATAGACTTGTGTCCCCCTCGGCTTTATGTCGTCCTTTATGTCGTTCCCCTTACGATTTGCTGCCATCTAGTGGTTTAAAAAGTCAATGCATGTCAACTTTCCTGGTATTGTGACAAACCGACAGATGGCGCTGCTGAGCATTCCCATTCCAGACAATGGTGATGGTGGTAATGGGGGGGGGCTTGCTTATAATATTGTTATTTAACAGATGCCTTTATCCA
>CM060282.1:9183484-9208484 GCA_030684275.1 Acipenser oxyrinchus oxyrinchus
TGTGTGTGACTAAACAGCAGCACACAGAAGCAATGGGTGTTGTAATAGCAGGTGTGCGCACGCATCCGTGCCGCTTCCAGAGGGGATTATTACTGAGAGTCTGGACTTGTTGAAAAGTCGCAGCGCTCCCATCCATTCATTAAGAGAGATTTAAGGATTTGAAGAAGTGTTTGCAGAGAGAGAGAGAGAGAGAGAGAGAGAGAGAGAGAGAGAGAGAGAGAGAGAGAGAGAGAGAGAGAGAGAGAGAATAATTTCAATTCTAAGTTATTTTATTTTTCAGATCCTTTATTAATGATTCCAATTAAAATACAATAAGGTAAAACACAACAAAATTAAGATTCTAATTGAAAATATCAATTAAAAACACAATAATAATAATAATAATAATAATAATAATAATAATAATAATAATAAACGATATAAACATATCCAAGCAGTGATTTCTCCTATAAAACAGATTAATACCTAATTAATAAACACACTGTAAAAACAAAATAATTAAAATCCTCCATCACCCGACTGACTACTAAAATACGAAATACGATCTTTCTTTCTTTCTTTCTTTCTTTCTTTCTTTCTTTCTTTCTTTCGAGGAGGGACCAGCAAAGACATTATATTAGTTATATATTTTATATTGGCGTGTAACTTTTCCGCCCCGCAATGACGTCATCCGCTTTTAGAAACGTATGTGTTACGTCATCAGGAGCTGGGAGGGGCGGAGCCGTGTTCTTTATTATAGGACAGAGACTCGATTGTAAAAGATATATATATATATATATATACAAATTCATCCGGGGATTTAAAAAGAAAATAATCGAGCAGTTTGGGGTAGGGAAAAAAAATATATATACTTTATTTTGATTAAAGAGGAAACAGGATTCGATTCTGCTGCACTAGAAAACATTGTGTTCTAGAACAAGCGACCGGGATGGGAAAGCAACGCGCTCATCTCCCCGGGACAACAGCGCTACGATCCGGGGACAAACCACGGTAACCAGTCTCAAAACGTGCTGGGCTGGGGTGTCGGGGTGCAGAACTCATATTATTAACAGATCTAATATTATAACATCCTCTGCTGCTGTGTGCCCTGTGATTTAAATATCAAGACCGGACGATTATTATTATTATTATTATTATTATTATTATTATTATTATTATTATTATTATTATTATTTTCTTAGCAGACGCCCTTATCCAGGGCGACTTACAGTCGTAAACAAAAATACATTTCAGAGTCAGCACTCGAGCGCTCGCACATTCACTCAAGCGTGCAGAGTTTTACTGAGAGGGCAAACTTAAGTGAGCATTGAAACTCACACGTTTTAAAAATCAAATTTCAGTTATATTACCAGTTTGTTTTCGCTATTGGTGCTTATAATCATAATAATAATAATAATAATAATAATAATAATAATAATAATAGAATCACCTTCAATATGTAGCACACACTTTCGTGTTAGCGGCCAGCTGTCCCATCGCGTTCCTATTCATTTGTCATGCAAATATGTGTATCTGGGTCTGGATGGAGGTTTGTTTCATTGGTTCAGTTAAACAATTTCGAACCGGTTGGAACAAAGACCAGGACTGGGACAGCCCTCCAGGACCGTGATTGGCTACGCCTGGATGGAGGCACAGTGGCCAACCTCGGTCCTGGGGACGCCCTGTGTCTCCTGGTTTGCAACTAGACCCTTCATTGAACTGATCATGTGCTTAATGAGACCTTTTTTCATTGTTCTCAGCTCTTAAACAGATTTCAACTTGGCTGTAACATTTTCTCAGTAACTCTGCAACTGTTTAAGATCTGAAAGCTCTTGGGATCAAGCCCTTTGCTTTAACCACTGAACCACCAAGCAACATATTGATTGTATTGTCTTTGAAATGAGTAAAACGATTTCAAGTGTTTGTTCTGAATTCCTCCAGCAGGGAGATCAAGCGGCTCTGAAGGATTCCTTTCAAGTTCAGCCTTTCCCAATGCCGCACTGGGAAAGCCAGCCCTCTGCATACTGGTCCTGCGCTCCCAGTTCAGAGGGAATGGGAACGGGGGGGCTGGCTCGCTCCATGGCGGGGCTGCATGCCAGCTCTTCGGACCCCCCCTCTGCTCTGACGCCCCCGCTCCCAGCGGGCAGCGTGGCTGATGCTGGTGGGCACTTTGTGTTTTAATGACATCACGAGAAATGTTTAACGCTGTATCTTGCACAGAGTTTTTGCACAGTGTTTTTGCACAGAGTTTTTGCACAGTGTTTTTGCACAGAGTTTTTGCACAGTGTTTTTGCACAGAGCTTTTGCACAGTGTTTTACACAGTGTTTTTGCACAGTGTTTTTGCAGTTGTTTCCCCATGCTTATCCCCCTGGTTATACTCTGCATGCACCACAGTTTACATGGTCTGCAGTGTTTATTACTATGCTTTACCCTCTCTGTGCTTTATTACACTTTGCTGTGCTTTTACTGTGGGAAACTTTTATAAGGGTTAGTTTACCCTGGTTTTTTTAATATGCTTTACCAGACCTCTCTGTGCTTTACAATGCTTGCCTATGCTTTACCAGACCTCTCTGTGCTTTACAATGCTTCCCTATGCTTTACCAGACCTCTCTGTGCTTTACAATGCTTCCCTATGCTTTACCAGACCTCTCTGTGCTTTTACAATGCTTCCCTATGCTTTACCAGACCTCTCTGTGCTTTTACAATGCTTCCCTATGCTTTACCAGACCTCTCTGTGCTTTTACAATGCTTCCCTATGCTTTACCAGACCTCTCTGTGCTTTACAATGCTTCCCTATGCTTTACCAGACCTCTGTGCTTTTACAATGCTTCCCTATGCTTTACCAGACCTCTGTGCTTTACAATGCTTCCCTATGCTTTACCAGACCTCTCTGTGCTTTACAATGCTTCCCTATGCTTTACCAGACCTCTCTGTGCTTTACAATGCTTCCCTATGCTTTACCAGTACAATGCTTCCCTATGCTTTACCAGACCTCTCTGTGCTTTACAATGCTTCCCTATGCTTTACCAGACCTCTCTGTGCTTTACAATGCTTCCCTATGCTTTACCAGACCCTCTGTGCTTTACAATGCTTTATGCTTACCACCGACCTCTGTGCTTCTTCTTACAATGCTTCCCTATGCTTTACCATGCCTCTCTGTGCTCTATTACACTGTGCTGTGCTTTTATTACTAAATAATTACTTTTTCTTTTTTTTGAAGGTCACAGGGAATATCTAGAATGGACTGACCCTTCCTTCTCCGGCCCAGCCCAGTTGCCGTGGAGACCGAACGCTGTGCCGCCCCCTCCCTGCCCCGCGGGACGCTCCGATTCCTGGGTTGCAGATCACCACAGCTCCCTACTGGCGATTCCCTGCACCGGCGCTGACTCACCACCGGGGGGCAGCAGCGATCAGGACCAGGTGAGGAGCTGCACGTCACAGACGCAGGAGATGCTACTGCTGTCGGCAGACAATTTGTTGTTTGATTTTTCTTTTTTTTTTTTTAATGTCTGGTTTCCTTCCAGGCATCTCCTAAACCAAACTCAGGGACAGAATCAAAGTATGGATTGGATCCGGATTTGATTCCCAGTGTGGTGAGTTCATACACTAATAACATGGGCAGCAGTGTGGAGTAGTGGTCAGGGCGCTGGACTCTTGACTGGAGGGTCGTGGGTTCAATCCCAGGTGGGGGGACACTGCTGCTGTACCCTTGAGCAAGGTACTTTACCTAGATTGCTCCAGTAAAAACCCAACTGTATAAATGGGTGATTGTATGTAAAAATAATGTGATATCTTGTAACAATTGTAAGTCGCCTGGATAACGGCGTCTGCTAAGAAATAAATAATAATATTCATTTTGTTTCTTGCTTTGTCTCTCTCTCTCGTTTCTTCTCCTCTGTTTTTTTATTCGTTCCTCTCTTTTCCAGGTGCAGGTTTTGCATGATGATGAGGTGCTGTGGGGGGCGCAGTTCTTTGTCACAGACACTAGGGGGCAGCTTCCTCCTCTCTCCAGCACACACTGCACAGTGCAGGACCGCGGTAGGCGCTGCTATCACTGAAACACAGAATCGTAATATTAATAATATTTGCACTGATGCATTTTGTCATGTAGTTATGGATGAAACTGTCGATATAATAACGTATCCCTCTCTCTCTCTCTCTCTCTCTTTCTCTCTCTCATCTCACTCTCCACTCCTCCTCTCTCCTCCCTCCCCTCCCCTCCTACCCTCCCCTCTCCTCCTCTCCTCCTCTCTCTCTCTCCCTCTCTCCCTCTCCTCCCTCCTCCTCTCTCTCTCCCTCCTCTCCCTCTCTCTCTCTCCTCTCTCCTCTCTCCTCCTCTCTCCTCTCTCCTCCTCTCTCCTCTCTCTCCTCCTCTCTCCCCTCTCTCCCCTCTCCTCCTCTCTCTCCTTTCCCCTCTCTCCTCTCTCTCTCCTCTCCCCTCTCCTCTCTCTCCCCTCTCTCCCTCTCCTCTCCTCCTCCTCTCCCTCTCTCCTCCTCCTCCTCCTCCTCCTCTCCCCTCTCTCTCCCTCCTCCTCTCCCTCTCCTCCTCTCTCTCCTCTCCTCCTCCTCTCTCCCCTCCTCCTCTCTCCTCCTCTCCTCTCTCCCCTCTCCTCCTCCTCCCTCTCTCCTCCTCCTCTCCTCCTCTCTCCCTCCTCCTCTCCCCCTCCTCCTCTCCCTCCTCCTCCTCTCCTCTCCTCCTCCTCTCCCTCTCCTCTCCCTCTCCTCTCCTCTCCCTCTCCTCTCCCTCTCCTCTCCCTCCTCTCCTCTCTCCTCCTCTCTCCTCTCCCTTCTCTCCTCTCTCCTCCTCTCTCTCCCCTCCTCTCTCTCCCCTCCTCTCCCCTCTCTCCACCCTCCTCCTCTCCCTCTCCCTCTCTCTCAGGCAATGCCAGCCCCGATTCATGCGCTGCACCTCCTACTCCTTCCCCAGCTCCCCCAGGTGGCTCTCCTCCCAGCTGCCCCTGGCTGCCCTCGTACAGCCCTTCGCCAGGCTGGCTCTCGGGAGGTGAGGCAGAGAGCCTTAGCACAGCTGCAGAATCGAGTTGTGATTGGAATTGCAATGAGATCACACCATTGATGGACTGCAGTTCAATCACACCCCTTTCCAAGCAGAATCACTCTCAGTCCCATGTTGTGTTTTTCTCCGAGCGATCCTTCTTCTCGTATCTTGTAATTGATGCCAAGTCTCCCCACCCCCTCTCTTGCAGCCCCCTGCCTGTCTTGGACCTCGGTTTGGGGTCCAGTACGCTGCAACAGTTGTGGGCGCACATGAACCCCTTTATGGACTTCCAGGACTGCGGACAGAGGTTCTACTGCCCTTCTGTGCCTCGCTGTCTGAGGGTCAGTCTGACACAACTCGGGGCAGGGGGGGGGGAAGGGGGGGTTAAGGACAATTAAAAAGCTCTAGTTAAGCAAACGATCAGTTCAATGAAGGGTCTAGTTAATTAATTGAGAGCTCAGTTGGAATGAAAACCAGGACCGGGGTTGCTAAGCGCTGCTTTAGAGCAGAGTGGGGTCTCCAATCCCGGTCCGGGAGCTCCGATCCGCTCCAGGTTTTACAGTTCAAATGAGACACCGAACGCCTTCAGGGTCTGGATGGAGGTTTAATGAAACTAACAGGGCTGGAACAAAGACCAGGAGTGGAAGAGTGTTCTAAATTCAACCTCCATCCAGACCCTCAAGATTTTCATTTTATCTGTTAAACCTGGAGTGGAGTTGCCCCTCCAGGACCGGGATTCATTGACACCCCTCCCCTCCATGTTAAACAATAACGGTGCTGTTCCTGCGCTGCCCCCTGCAGTCCCCTGGCAGTATTACACCCACACGGACCGCAGTGGGAGGAGAGTGGATTGGCTGAGCCGCATGGAGCTGAGCCGAGGTTCCTACGAGTTCCTGGAGCCAAGCAGCCATGGAGCCACGCAGGAACCTCGCTGCAGTGCTGGACGCTGAGTCTGCAAGGGTCCTTCACAAGGTAATATAATCCTGAAAACAGCGAAAGCAGTCCTTGTCAGCACCTGCTGCCGGACTGTGACTCTCACCCTGTGTTTGTGTGGGAGGCTTGCTGGTTTAAAGAAAGGGTCTCGATACCAGGAGGTTCAAATCCCAGCCGCTGACTCCTGTGTGTGTGTCGTGTGTGTGTGTGTGTGTGTGTGTGTGTGTGTGTGACCCTGAGCAAGTCACTGAACCTCTTTGTGCTCCGTCCTTCGGATGAGACGTAAAACAAACGTCCTGTTGGACTCTGCAGCAGCAGCAGTTGTTGATGAAGCAGAGTTCACCCTCCTAGTCTCTGTAAGTCGCTTTGGATAAAAGTGTCTGTTAAATGACCAATTAATAATAATAATAATAATAATAATAATAATAATAATAATAATAATAATAATAATAATAATAATAATAATAATCATCTTCTTCAGGAGGGCGGAGCGCCAGCCTTCATCTTCCTCATCGATGTGTCTGTCCAAGCGGTCCAGCAGGGGGCAGTCTCCCTGGTGTGTGAGGAACTCCGGACGCTGCTGGACAAACTGCCCAGGTCAGTGTGATCTGTGACCTGAAAAAAAAAAATGGAAAAGTAATTGTTTAGTAGTAAAAGCACAGCACAGTGTAATAAAACACAGTGAACGCATGGTAAAGCATAGGGAAGCATTGTAAAGCACAGAGAGGTCTGGTAAAGCATAGGGAAGCATTGTAAAGCACAGAGAGGTCTGGTAAAGCATAAGGAAGCATTGTAAAGCACAGAGAGGTCTGGTAAAGCATAGGGAAGCATTGTAAAGCACAGAGAAGTCTGGTAAAGCATAGGGAAGCATTGTAAAGCACAGAGAAGTCTGGTAAAGCATAGGGAAGCATTGTAAAGCACAGAGAGGTCTGGTAAAGCATAAGGAAGCATTGTAAAGCACAGAGAGGTCTGGTAAAGCATAGGGAAGCATTGTAAAGCACAGAGAGGTCTGGTAAAGCATAGGGAAGCATTGTAAAGCACAGAGAGGTCTGGCAAAACATATTAAAAACAAACTGTGGTAATCTAACCCTTATAAAAGGCTCCCCTAGTAAAAGCACATGTATCGTGATGCATATCATATCGTGATCTGTATTATACTGTGACATCACTGTATCGTTACCCTCTTTTCTTCTGATTGGTCGAAGGGATTCCGGGATGGACGAATCGGCGCTGAGCGTGGGGGTCGTGACCTACGACAGGACCCTGCACCTGTACAGCCTAAGCCCCGCCCTGTCCCGCCCTCACATGCTGGTCGTCACGGAGACGGAAGATCTGGAGCTCCCCTAGTGGAGGGCTGCTGGTACCTGTCAAGGACTGCAGGGACATCGTTGACAGGTCTGAGACACTAACACTGCGCCAGGGCTGGGCGTTCCATTGGGTCACCGCTGTGACATCACCGCAGTGACATCACCGCAGTGACATCACTGCAATCTTTTCTCAGGAAAAAATGAGAGGGAGCAGAAATCTCTGCTCTCTATATTACAGGCCTATCAAGACATCTGCTAAGCTGTGATGGGATGTGACACGCACTCAAAAACCTCTTTGCATTGCAAATCAAAATGCTTTTAAGCAAGTCGAATGCACAGAGATTTTGCAGCACCTCTTCAGCGGTCGTGTCTTAATGAATATAGAGGAGTTTTGGGATTTTTGAGTGTGTGTCCCATCCGTCTCCACAGTGTTAACAATTATTATTATTATTTATTTCTTAGCAGATTCCCTTATCCAGGGCGACTTACAATTGTTACAAGATATCACATTATGTGTACATACAATTACCCATTTATACAGTTGGGTTTTACTAGAGCAATCTAGGTAAAGCACCTTGCTTTGATGGAATTATTTTCCTGTAACTCACTGAAGCCCGTGTGTCGGTAACGATCTCAGCTGTGTCTGATTAAACTCCTATCGAAAGCAAGGCTGGTAATAAGACTCCTATTGCACAGCAGTGCCACAGTTTGATCGGTGTGTGTGTAGGTAACGAGCCGCATTATCTGGCCTTTGGTAATCCCCTGTGCCCCCGAATGTCCCCCTGAATGTAACCCTCCTGCGTGTCGCCCCCCCCCCCCCCAGTCTGTTGGCTCAGATCCCGTCACTCTTTGCTGATACCCGGGAGGCTGTGGTGATATTTGAACCCGCGCTGCAGGCCGGCGTGCAGCTACTGAAGGTGAGACACACAGGGGGAGGAGGGGGGGGGGCATGGGTTAATTTAATCAATTTCATAACCCCCCCCCCTGCCGCCTCTCTATCTCTCTCTCTCTCTCTCTCTCTCTCTCTCTCTCTCTCTCTCTCTAGTTTAACCTTTACTTCTGTATTTTATTTTGTTATTTTCTTATTTTTAATCTGTCATTGTTTATTATTATTATTATTATTATTATTATTATTATTATTATTATTATTATTATTATTATTATTATTATCGTCTCTGTTTTTAACCAGCATGCAAAGTGCTTTGAGATACTGTGGCGTGAAAGACACTATATAAAATAAAATAAAAATAACTTGGAATTGAACTGAAATTCTTCTCTCTCTCTGTCTCTCTCTCTATCTCTCCTCCCTCTGTCTCTCTCTCTCTCTCTGAGGACGCTGGATGTCCAGGGAAGCTGCTGGTTTTTCACACCACGCCCCCTGCTGGAGACAGTAAGCCTGGCAGCAGGATGGACTCTGGGATCTTCGGTGCAGCCAAGGACAAGGTAAACAAACCGGACTGTCAGCAAGGTCTGCTTCCTGCCGCCCATTCCTTTGGAGAGTGTAAGCTTTAAAAAAATAAATAGCGAAAAAGATATCTCTCTCTCTCTCTCCCTATCCCTCTCCCTCCCCCGTCCCTCCCTCTCTCTCTCTCTCCCCCTACCCCCCTCCCTCCCTCTGCCTCCCTCTCTCTCTCTCTCTCTCCCCTCTCCTCCTCCTCTGCCCCTCCCTCCCCTCCCTCTCTCTCTCCCTCCCCCTCTGTCCCCTCCCTCTCTCCCTCTCTCTCACTCCGGTCCCTCCTCCCGTGTCTCAGTCTGTCTTCCAGCCCCGTGGCTCCTGTGTCTCCGTGGCTGAGTCCTGTGTGGCTCACGGCTGCAGCGTGGACCTCTTCCTGTTCTCACAGGAACCTGTGGGCGTGGCCTCGCTGGGACACGCCTCCGACATCAGCGGGGGCGGAGTCTACATGTACAGCAGCTTGCAGGTAACTCAATTATTATTATTATTATTATTATTATTATTATTATGTATTATTATTTATTTATCCCAGGCAGACTTTGTTCACAGGTGTTCCAGGGCAGCACAGGGTTACAATGCAAGCTTCATATTTAAACACAGTGTAGTTTACAGTCAGTGTAATAATAATAACACTGCTAGAATACAATATGAACCAGGATGCAGCCAGTTAGGATCACAGCAAGTTATATCTAGAGTGACATGTTAGCAGTGCAAGGAGTGCAAGGATAGCGCATCAGCTGAGGATCCAGTAACGTGGTGCTGAGGTCAGGTGACGTTTTAGTGTAATTGGAATTATTATTGGACTTACTGCAGTGTGATTGTCACGGCAACTATAATTGAACAGAATACATGGTAAATGCAATTTAAAACAATCCTGCAGTCACTGCTATTAGCATTCTGGTTGCTATTGACTCCCGTGTTTGTCGGATGCTCTGGGTTTGTTTTCCCAGGAGGAGGCGGACCGGGAGCAGTTCCGAATGGATCTGCGGAGGAATTTCCAGAGAGAGATCGGGTTTGATGCGGTCATGAGGATCCAAGTCAGTAAAGGTAGAATTGATTTAGTAAAAAAAGAGAAGGGTGTTACCTTTAGAACTGTCATGTGTTCAATTAACGGTGCTGTGCTTTTACTATAGGAGCACAGCAAAATAACTGCAGTGAAACACAGAGAGGTGTGGTAAAGCATAGGGAAGCATTGTAAAGCACAGAGAGGTCTGGTAAAGCATAGGGAAGCATTGTAAAGCACAGAGAGGTCTGGTAAAGCATAGGGAAGCATTGTAAAGCACAGAGAGGTCTGGTAAAGCATAGGAAGCATTGTAAAGCACAGAGAGGTCTGGTAAAGCATAGGGAAGCATTGTAAAGCACAGAGAGGTCTGGTAAAGCACAGGGAAGCATTGTAAAGCACAGAGAGGTCTGGTAAAGAATAGGGAAGCATTGTAAAGCACAGAGAGGTCTGGTAAAGCATAGGGAAGCATTGTAAAGCACAGAGAGGTCTGGTAAAGCATAGGGAAGCATTGTAAAGCACAGAGAGGTCTGGTAAAGCATATTGAAAAACATGGCTAACCATTATGGGAATCAGACTCCTATTGCACAGCAGTGTCACCCAGTCCAGGTTTTACTACCAGCTTGATCAGCCCCAGTGTGTCTAGGAAACAAGCTCAGGTGTGTCTGATTAAACTCACAGTGAAACCAGGAATGGATCAGACTGCTCTGCAATGGGAGTCTCATTCCCATCCCTGCATTGATTACTATGGTAATACACAGTAGGGCCATGGGGAAAGCATGGGTTGAAAACTGTGCTCAGTTCTTATACTGGGACCTCTCACACAGGATGGCAGATTGCTCATGCTCTTCTGTTTCAGGTCTGACGGTGTCTGGCTGCTTCGGCCCCTGAGCTGGGGACAGGGGCCCCAGTGAGCTGGCACTGGGAGCCATCGACTCAGACAAGGCCTCGGCTGTGGAGTTCACTCACCAGGGCCAGCTGGACCCAGAGAGGGGGTGGTGATCCAGGTAACACAGGGGGAGGGGCTAGAGAGAGGGGTTGTGATCCAGGTAACACAGGGGGAGGGGATAGAGAGGGGGGTGATCCAGGTAACACAGGGGAGGGATAGAGAGGGGTGATCCAGGTAACACAGGGTGAGGGGCTAGAGAGAGGGGTGATCCAGGTAACACAGGGGAGGGGATAGAGAGGGGTGATCCAGGTAACACAGGGTGAGGGGCTAGAGAGAGGGGGGTGATCCAGGTAACACAGGGGAGGGGCTAGAGAGGGGGTGAACCAGGTAACACAGGGGAGGGGCTAGAGAGGGGTGGTGATCCAGGTAACACAGGGGAGGGGCTAGAGAGAGGTGGTGAGCCAGGTAACACATGGGGGCTAGAGAGGGTGGTGGTGATCCAGGTAACACAGGGGAGGGGCTAGAGAGGGGGTTGGGTTGAGGGTGAGGTTGAGGGTGTGGTTGGGTGTTGGGTTGGGGTGGAGTTGAGGGTGGGGTTGAGGGTGGGGTTGGGGGTTGAAGATGTGGTTGAGGGTGGGGTTGGGGTTTGGTGTGGGGTTGAGGGTGTGGTTGAGTGTGGGGTTGAGGGTTTGGTTGGGGTGGGGTTGGGGTTGGGGTCTTAACCCTCTGTGTCTTTTTTTCCCAGGAAGTTGAGTAAATAAAAATATAATTAAATCAATTCCACAACCTTCTCCTCTGTGCCCCCGCAGTGTGCCTTGTCCTACACCGCCCTAGTGGCCAGAGAAGGACCCGCATCCACACCCTGTCTCTGAACTGCTCCTGCCACCTGGTGGACACTTTCAGGAACAGCCAGGCAGAGACTCTGCTCGCTTCTACTGTAAGAAAGGTGAGTGCGGCCGGGAGCGGAGAGGATCAGCCTGCATTGCAAACTGAAGGCAGCTTCGTTTCTGAATGTTTTTTCGATGTCTCTCCGCCCCCCCGTCACACTCCCCCTGTTTCTCTGTCCTTCCTGTCTCTGTGCCCCCCTGGTCTCCCCTTGTCTCTGTCTCTCCAGTATACTCGGCTGTGCTGCACTCCTCCCCTCTCTCTCTCCGGGACGCCCTGCTCTCTGAGCTCACTCGCACCCTGGCCAGCTACCGGCAGCACGGCTCCACCAGCGCCGCGTCGACAGGGCAGGTAAGAGGACGTCCCGTCCCAGAACCAGCACTCGGAGTACCAGCCTTGCACTCACACGCTGTCTCGCACACTCTCACTCACACTCACACTCACATCCCTGAAAAAGACACCGAGAGACTTCCAGTGGAAACGTTTGCCATTGAATTTACACTGAAGACACTGAGAAAGACTTCTAGTGGAAACGTTTGCCATTGAATTTACACTGAAGACGCCGAGAAAGACTTCTAGTGGAAACGTTTGCCATTGAATTTACACTGAAGACAATGAGAAAAACTTCTACTGGAAACGTGTGCCATTGAATTTACACTGAAGACAATGAGAAAACTTCTACAGTGCAGATGTCAGTGTCATGTGAATTCTCAGTGCAGTGTCAGTGTGTGTGTATTCTCAGTGCAGTGTCAGTGTGTGTGTATTCTCAGTGCAGTGTCAGTGTGTGTGTATTCTCAGTGCAGTGTCAGTGTGTGTGTATTCTCAGTGCAGTGTCAGTGTGTGTGTATTCTCAGTGCAGTGTCAGTGTGTGTGTATTCTCAGTGCAGTGTCAGTGTGTGTGTATTCTCAGTGCAGTGTCAGTGTGTGTGTATTCTCAGTGCAGTGTCAGTGTGTGTGTATTCTCAGTGCAGTGTCAGTGTGTGTGTATTCTCAGTGCAGTGTCAGTGTGTGTGTATTCTCAGTGCAGTGTCAGTGTGTGTGTATTCTCAGTGCAGTGTCAGTGTGTGTGTATTCTCAGTGCAGTGTCAGTGTGTGTGTATTCTCAGTGCAGTGTCAGTGTGTGTGTATTCTCAGTGCAGTGTCAGTGTGTGTGTATTCTCAGTGCAGTGTCAGTGTTGTGTATTCTCAGTGCAGTGTCAGTGTGTGTGTATTCTCAGTGCAGTGTCAGTGTGTGTGTATTCTCAGTGCAGTGTCAGTGTGTGTGTATTCTCAGTGCAGTGTCAGTGTTGTGTATTCTCAGTGCAGTGTCAGTGGGTGTGTATTCTCAGTGCAGTGTCAGTGTGTGTATTCTCAGTGCAGTGTCAGTGTTGTGTATTCTCAGTGCAGTGTCAGTGTTTGTGTATTCTCAGTGCAGTGTCAGTGTTTGTGTATTTTCAGTGCAGTGTCAGTGTTTGTGTATTCTCAGTGCAGTGTCAGTGTTTGTGTATTCTCAGTGCAGTGTCAGTGTTTGTGTATTCTCAGTGCAGTGTCAGTGTGTGTGTATTCTCAGTGCAGTGTCAGTGTTTGTGTATTCTCAGTGCAGTGTCAGTGTTTGTGTATTCTCAGTGCAGTGTCAGTGTTTGTGTATTCTCAGTGCAGTGTCAGTGTGTGTGTATTCTCAGTGCAGTGTCAGTGTGTGTATTCTCAGTGCAGTGTCAGTGTTGTGTATTATCAGTGCAGTGTCAGTGTTTGTGTATTCTCAGTGCAGTGTCAGTGTTTGTGTATTCTCAGTGCAGTGTCAGTGTTCTGAGCTCTCTGTTTGTTCTGCTCAGCTGGTGCTGCCCCAGTTCCTGAAGGTCCTGCCCGTCTATCTGAACTGCCTGAGGAAGAGTGAGGTCCTGCTGCCGGGTCCTCACAGCGCACTGAGTGACAGAGTCTACCAGCGCAGCCTCGCCGTCGCCATGGACACCGCCGAGACCGCCGCCCACTTCTACCCCAGGCTCCTCCCCCTGGTGAGTCACAATGCAGGAGGGAGTCTCTCTCTCTGTCTCTCTGTTTCTCTAAATGTGCCATTTGTGTCTCTCTCCCTGTCTGTCTCCCTGTGTCTCTGTGTGTTTCTCTCTCCCTGTCTCTCTCCCTGTCTCTCTGTGTGTTTCTCTCTCCCTGTCTCTCTCCCTGTGTCTCTGTGTGTTTCTCTCTCCCTGTCTCTCTCCCTGTCTCTCTCTGTGCTGCTCTAACCCTCCCCTGTCTCTCGGTGCCCCTAGCCCGTGTCTGGCCAGCCCTGGTCGGCAGTGCGATGCTCTCAGCGCAGTCTGGCCCCTGACCGCGTGTTCCTGGCGGAGGACGGGCGAGGTCTCTTCCTGTGGGTGGGGGGCTGCGTGCCCCCCCAGCTGGTGCAGAGCCTCTTCAACGTGCCCTCCTCCCGAGACCTGCGCCATGGAGCGGTGAGCAGCGCGATGCAGGAAACAGCCTCGCACACCCTCTCCCACACCCACATCCACGCCACACCCTCACAGCACAGACCCACACCCACACCCTCACAGCACAGACCCACACCCTCACCCTCACCCACACCCATACCCACACCCTCACCCACACCCACACCCACACCCTCACCCACACCCACACCCACACCCACACCCTCACCCACACCCACACCCACACCTCACAGCACAGACCCACACCCACACCCTCACCCACACCCATACCCACACCCACGCACTCACAGCACAGACCCACCAGATTTAACACTGATACATTACAGCCTCAGTCTCTCACACTAGTCTTGCAAACTGGTCACACTCCTGAGCAAACCCAGCACAGCCTCACAGTCCTTGCACACTGTGTATGTCGACCCAGGGACTTTTTCGACCTGAAAAAAGAAACAAGGACCAGGGGTCACAAATGGAGATTAGATAAAGGGGCATTCAGAACAGAAAATAGGAGGCACTTTTTACACATTGAATCGTGAGGGTCTGGAACCAACTCCCCAGTAATGTTGTTGAAGCTGACACCCTGGGATCCTTCAAGAAGCTGCTTGATGAGATTCTGGGATCAATAAGCTACTAACAACCAAACGAGCAAGATGGGCCGAATGGGGCCTCCTCTCGTTTGTAAACTTTCTTATGTTGTTATGTATGCTGTAAGGAAAGATTGATGAAAACTGAAAAACAATATTAGTGAAAGTCAAAAATATATGTTTATTGCTGTAATACAAGAATAGAACTATGGTACAGAGTCGCGTCACTCTGGGCTGCAGTGAGATTGGTAGAACTGAGCACCAGACCATGCATTCACTTCAGTTTTGTCGATTCCAAAACACACCCTTTTAATGATGTCATTTTTGATCCCTCCTCCTATACCTGTACATGGCAAGTCTCCAATCCTCACATTCCTTTGCATCTGTATCTTCTCTGAGATTCTCCCATGCAATCAAGCAGAGCAGAGCTGTAAAACCTGCTACACAAATGCCCATATTTGCTCGCAATCTAGTCAAACTGCATTCCAAAATACCCCACTCTGTGCTCAATGACTCTCCATTATTATTATTTATTTCTTAGCAGACGCCCTTATCCAGGGCGACTTACAATAGTTACAAGATATCACCTTATACATTATTTCACATTATACAGAGATCACATTATTTTTTTGCATACAATTCCCCATTTATAGAGTTGGGTTTTTACTGGAGCAATCTAGGTAAAGTACCTTGCTCAAGGGTACAGCAGCAGTGTCCCCCACCTGGGATTGAACCCACGACCCTCCGGTCAAGAGTCCAGAGCCCTAACCACTACTCCACAACGCTGCCCATTCTAACAATATGAATATGGACGATCACGTTTGCTTACAATGCCTTGCACGCCGCTCTCTCTCTCTCTCTCTTCATGCTCTCCTCCTCGCCTCCCGCAGTGCTCCCTGCCTGTCCTCGACACCCCCTGTCCCACAGTGTGAGGGCGCCATCCAGACCCTGCGGGAACACAGATCGCGACACATGAAGGTAAAGCACTTTTTAACCCTCTCAGTCCTGGCCTGATCTCAGTGCTGTATGTTAACACACGCTGTCTGAAATCTCGCTGGAGTTCTCCCAGAACTCCCAGCTCCCAGTCTGAGGCCGCCTAGAAATATCTGTGCCTTTTTATTTTGTTTTTGTCCTCTTATGCACTCAATAAAAAGAGTTTCTGCTTCAGTGTGACAAAAATAATTCAGGACTCAAAAGTAGGAAGCACTTTTGTTTTTGTTTTTAAGAGATCAGGCAACAAGAGAAACTAAAGACTTAAACATTCATTGAAAACTTTTATGTTTATTAATAATAATAATAATAATAATAATAATAATAATAATAATAATAATAATAATTTTTAAACGTTGTTCAACTTAGATGGTTTTCTTTTTAATTCTGAATTTGTAAAACCCACTTTTGGAACATTATCATTCTCTCTCTCCCTCCACCTCTCTATCATTCTCTTTCTCCCTCCACCTCTCTATCATTCTCTCTCTCTCCCTCTACCTCTCTATCATTCTCTCTCTCCACCTCTATCATTCTCTCTCTCAGTTGTTTCTTGTGAAGCAGGGTGACGAGTCCGAGGCTGTGTTCGGCCTCCTGGTGGAGGACAGGAGCCCCAACGGTGGCGTCGTACCCTGACTTCCTGTTCCATCGCGCACGTGTCCGCCCTGCAGCTCCTGGCGTGAACACCACCCACCCAGAGGCAACGCCAAGAACAATTACAGCAGCAACGCCTGAGACTGCAATTAAAATCTCTGTTCAATTACAACTGTGCTCCACTAATTACACTGGGTGCGTGAGATTGTGGGAGTGACAGTGTGTGCTTGAGTCTGGGAGTGACAGTCAGTGTGTGCTTGAGTCTGGGAGTGACAGTCAGTGTGTGCTTGAGTCTGGGAGTGACAGTGTGTGCTTGAGTCTGGCAGTGATGGGGAGTGTGTGCTTGAGTCTGGGAGTGATGGGGAGTGTGTGCTTGTCTGGGAGTGATAGTGAGTGTGTGCTTGAGTCTGGGAGTGACAGTCAGTGTGTGCTTGAGTCTGGGAGTGATGGGGAGTGTGTGCTTGAGACTGGGAGTGACAGTCAGTGTGTGCTTGAGTCTGGGAGTGATAGTGAGTGTGTGCTTGAGTCTGGCAGTGATGGGGAGTGTGTGTGTTTTTGAGTCTGGGTGTGAGTGTGTGTTTGAGTCTGGGTGTGAGTGTGAGAGTGCCACTGGCAGACTAAAACAAGGCATTAACACAGAACTCCTTTGCACAACTCCAGGTTTATTTACATGAAGAAAAAACAGGCAGGTTTTATTGGAAGCGGTCAGAGAGCTTGAAGTGGTTCAGTTCCACAGTTCAGGGACCAGAGCAAAGTCTTTCTGTCACCTGCGAAACACGCAATCCAGCCCCTCCCCCTCCCCCTCCCCCTCAGAGGTACTTGTACGGGACCCTCCCCTCCAGCGTCTGCACCTCCAGTTTCACGGGACACTTGTAGAAGTGCGAGAGGAGGGTCTCGCTGTACCCCAGCAGGAAGTAGAATTTCTGGGGCGGCAGTCTTTGCAGGAAGACGGCGCAGACCACGAGCACGTTGCCGCGCCGCTTGATCACCACTTCGTTCGCCAGGCAGCCGTGGAACGTTCCGAAGATGAACTTGCGGACGAACACGTCCTCGACGGTCCGCTCGGCGGCCCCCCCCTCTCCGTCCAGGTTACCTGCGGGGGGCGGCAGACATACAAGAGGCTCAGTGCTACAGCGATTATAGAAAAGGGTCTGGATACCAGGAGGTTCAAATCCCAACCACTGACTCACTGTGTGCTTGTGTGTGTGTGTGTGTGTGTGTGTGCGTGCGTGCGTGCGTGCGTGACCCTGAGCAAGTCACTGAACCTCCTTGTGCTCCGTCCTTCGGATGAGACGTAAAACAAACAAGCTCCTATTGGAAGTGACTCTGCAGCAGCAGCAGCAGTTGTTGATGAAGCAGAGTTCACCCCCCTAATCTGGGCAGCAGACTAGGGCAGCAGTGTGGAGTAGTGGTTAGGTCTCTGTACTCTTGACCGGAGGGTCGTGGGTTCAATCCCAGGTGGGGGGACACTGCTGCTGTACCCTTGAGCAAGGTACTTTACCTAGAATGCTCCAGTAAAAACCCAACTGTATAAATGGGGAATTGTATGTAAAAATAATGTGATATCTTGTAACAATTGTAAGTCGCCCTGGATAAGGGCGTCTGCTAAAAAATAAATAAATAAATAATAATAATAATAATAATAATAATAATAATAATACTCTAAATCGTTGTGGGTAAAAGATTCTTCTAAATGACCAATTAATAATAATAATAATAATAATAATAATAATAATAATACAAGCTGGATCCAGCTCTCCGCAGTAATCAGGAGAGGGTGGCTGGTGTCGATCGGTTTGATTTTACCATTCAGAGTGAATTAAGAAACAGCTGCTGGGGTTTGAGATGATCGCTGCTTCTCTTCAGACTGTGTGGAGAGCAGAGACCCACACAAACCCAAGCAGCTGTTTCTTAATTCACTCTGAACGGGTAAAATCAGCCCGATCGACACCAGAGACCCTCACCTGTGAAAAGCTGGATCACAGTAATTGCTTTGTGCCACTCTATCAAACTCTGCTCAACCAGACCTTTGAAAACAGATGTTCTTTTGTGTGTGATTGATTTTTCAGTAAAATGCATGCAGGATCACCCAGCGTTCACTGGGAGGGACTCACTGGTGTGCTGGGAGAGCCAGCCCTTGCGGTGTGCGATGAAGTGTGGCGGGTGTGCCTCCTCGTACATCACCGGCCTGTCCCCTTTCCCCACTCGCACCCGCGCCGCTCGGTTCTGAAACAACGACACGCAGCCAAGTCAAACCCTCAGCACCATCAACGACACACGCTTAGAAATGTGGATTCAAACACACACGTTTCCACTGGAAGTCTCTCTCAGTGTCTTCAGTGTAAATTCAATGGCAAACGTTTCCACTAGAAGTCTTTCTCAGCGTCTTCAGTGTAAATTCAATGGCAAACGTTTCCACTACAAGTCTCTCTCAGTGTCTTCAGTGTAAATTCAATGGCAAACGTTTCCACTAGAAGTCTTTCTCAGCGTCTTCAGTGTAAATTCAATGGCAAACGTTTCCACTAGAAGTCTTTCTCAGCGCCTAAAGTATTGCTATACCTAATAAGTTTAATACAAGGAAGGAAATAAGACTCCCGTTGCACAGCAGTGTGATCCAGTCCTGGTTTCACTAGGAGTTTAATAATCAGACACACCTGAGCTTGTTAGCTAGACACACTGGGGGCTGATCAAGCTGCTAGTAAAACCTGGACTGGGTGACGCTGCCCTGCAATAGAGTCTGATTCCCATCCCTGCAATGATTTCAATAAGAAAGATTTTACAGCCAAAACGTTTGTCTGATTACTAAGGAGAAACGCTGGCTGAAAAGTATCAGCATTGAGTCAGTCAGTTCTTTTGAGAAGCTGTTTAATTTTACACAACATGACACAGAAAATATACAAGATAAAATGAAATTTTTAAAAAGGGGCGGAAAGTCTCTAACTCCGTAGAGTTCACACACACACAAGGCTTAACACTTCTAAAAAAATGTAATTACAAAAAAAAAAAAAAACGTGACAGAAGGAGATATTTCTCCTGATAAAGAAAAGGAGATGCTACCTTCAGGCAGGCTGCAGAGGTCTGGAAGCCTCGATAGCCAGTTTCACACCAGGAGAGAGCGCGCCGCTCACAGCCCTGCGCACAGAGACACACAAACACAGTAAGAAAGCATACGACCGACGAGGAGGTCCGTTCAGCCCATCCAAGCTCGCCCGGTTCTGATCTCAGACCTTTGTGTCGGGTTGAACTATCCCAGTGTTTCTAACTCAGCAACATGACGAGGTAACCCATTCCATACACCCCCCCCCTCCCCTCTCTGTATGAAGAGTGGTCTCCTTCCCTCTGTCCTATTAAAACTATTCCCGCTGTGCCCGCTGGCCCTGGCCTCTGTACTGCGCTAAACAGTATTGGTTTGGGTTCAAGTATATCGCAACAGAAGGTAGGTCTCGTTTGTGTCGTGATATAAAGACCAGAACACAGCACACGGTCGTTTAATGTCCGTGGTTATTGGATGAAGAATTATACGTTATATATATATATATATATATATATATATATATATATATATATATATATATATATATATATAGATATATATATAGATATATATATATATATATATACACACATACATACATTATATATATAGATAGATATATACACACATTATATATATACACACACATATATATATATATATATATATATATATATACACACACATACATTATATATATACATATACACACACACACATATATATATATATATATATATATATATATATATATATATATATATATATATATATATATAAAGCTCAAAGAGCCAGCTGCCCAACATTTCGATATGTTCAGATCTTTCTCAAGGGAGCCTGTGTTTGAATCAAAACATTGGAGGTATTTATAGGTTTGTGACGGCATGACAACTACTTGTTATTGTTTACATTCAAATCCATGATTTTATATAGGCTCCATTGAGAAAGATATGTACAACATATCAAAACGTTGGGCAGCTGGCTCTTTGAGCTTATATATATATATATAGAGAGAGAGAGAGAGAGAGAGAGAGAGAGAGAGAGAGAGAGAGAGAGAGAGAGAGAGAGAGAGAGAGAGAGAGAGAGAGAGAGAGATATAGAGAGATATAGAGAGATAGATAGAGATATAGATAGATAGATAGATAGATAGATAGATAGATAGATAGACGTATGTTTTATTTGGAATCTTATTTTGTAAAAGCATTGAGTGCCGTTTTGCATCCAAATAGTCAAATTGCATTATGACGAAACTAAACACATTTCACGTCTGCAAACCCCGCCGCCGCCGCTGCTGCACTTCCAAAACGAACGAGAGTTTCTTCTTTATCTTGAACGTTTTCATTACCGATAATAAATTCAAGGGTTTGCTGCTCAAGGACGCCGCCATAGTGCACTGCTCCGGAAGTATTCTTCAAGAGAAACAACACTAAACTTCCGCTCAATTATTTAATTTCAAAGCCGCTCTGCGCCTGCGCCGGCTGCTGTCTTTCTGACGTCACACGCAGCGTCTGGAAACGCCGTCCGCAAACCTCGCAGCGCAGCGTAGTGACGCGCTTGAAAACATGACGCAGCTTTTAAAGCATGATGAATGCAAACGTCATGACTTCCAGGCTGTGACATTATTAATTATTGATTTTATTTTGATTTTATTTGACTTTTATTATTTCTTTGATCACCAATTGCCATGACGACACACTTATTTATTTATTAATTTATTGATGTATTAATTTATTTATGTATGTACCTATTTTAAGGTAATATAAATAAACAAAATGATCTAGGGATTTATTATTATTATTATTATTATTATTATTATTATTATTATTATTTGAAATCGTATTAAATTAGGTGGGGGGTGAAACAGTTTCACATCACATTAACTATAATTATTATTATTATAATAATTATTATTAATTTCTTAGTAGACGCCCTTATCCAGGGGGACTCACAATTGTTACAAGATATCACATTATTTTTACATACAATTACATTATTTTTTTTACACATTATTTTTAACTAGTAAGAGTGATCTCCTATATCAGCAATATTAAATGAAATAGTTTTATGGGTTATTTGCATGTTATTATTATTATTTGTTTATTTAGCAGATGCCTTTATCCAAGGCGACTTACAGAGACTAGGGTGTGTGAACTATGCATCAGCTGCAGAGTCACTTACAACTACGTCTCACCCGAAAGACGGAGCACAAGGAGGTGAAGTGACTTGCTCAGGGTCACACAATGAGTCAGTGGCTGAGGTGGGATTTGAACCAGGGACCTCCTGGTTACAAGCCCTTTTCTTTAACCACTGGACCACACAGCATGTCGCTCCTGATGAGTGACGTCACGCAGCAGCCTGGCATGTGAGAGAGCGCGTCTCTGTGATTCTGCGCAGAAGTGTGGAAATCTGCGCTATAAGAACACACGACCTAACTGCATTCACTGAATGTTACATGGTTTCAGATATCTGTAATTATTATTATTATTATTATTATTATTATTATTATTATTATTATTATTATTATTGGTTTAGCATTGACAGTAGTTTACCCTGACCGTGTGTAACCTGTATTATTATTATTATTATTATTAATTTCTTAGCAGACGCCCTTATCCAGGGCGACTTACAATTCTTACAAGATATCACATTATTTTTACATACAATTCCCCATTTATACAGTTGGGTTTTACTGGAGCAATCTAGGTAAAGTACCTTGCTCAAGGGTACAGCAGCAGTGTCCCCACCTGGGATTGAACCCACGACCTCCGGTTAAGAGAGCCCCAACCACCTCCACACTGTTGTAAATTTTATATATATATATATATATATATATATATATATATATATATATATATATATATATATATATATATATATATATATATATATATATATATATATATATATATATATATATATATATATATATATATAGTTTTTAACACTAATATATCGGAGGCTGTGTGGTCCAGTGGTTAAAGAAAAGGGCTTGTAACCAGGAGGTCCTGGGTTCAAATCCCACCTCAGCCACTGACTCATTGTGTGACCCTGAGCAAGTCACTTCACCTCCTTGTGCTCCGTCTTTCGGGTGAGACGTAGTTGTAAGTGACTCTGCAGCTGATGCATAGTTCACACACCCTAGTCTCTGTAAGTCACCTTGGATAAAGGCGCCTGCTAAATAATAATAATATCCTTTTGTTATAAAGAGATAGGTACCTGGGTCTATTTCTTAGTTGTTTCTACACGGACGTTTTAGGGTGACGTACCCAAGAAAAGGACAGAAAACAACAGACACACACATTGGACAATTTGCGAGTCTCGCAGTAAACAACCTACATCTCTAATATCCAGCTGAGTTTAAACCAGTAATAACCAACACTATTGCAATCGCATGTCTTCGCAAGTGGCCATGACGGATCTTTACGACCAGGCGTTGCTGGGGATCCTGCAGCACGTCGGAGGCATCCAGCATTTCCTGCAGGTTTATTTCGGGTTTCTGTACCGAAAAACCGACTTTTACCGACTTCTGACGAGTCCTGGCGACAAAATGGGCTTCCCTCCCGGCATAGCCGAGAAAATGGTGCTAAAGGTAACGAAACCCCAGCGGTAATGATATTAAAAAAACATCGGGAAGCATTGTAAAGCACAGAGAGGTATGGTAAAGCATAGGGAAGCATTGTAAAGCACAGAGAGGTCTGGTAAAGCATAGGGAAGCATTGTAAAGCACAGAGAGGTATGGTAAAGCATAGGGAAGCATTGTAAAGCACAGAGAGGTATGGTAAAGCATAGGGAAGCATTGTAAAGCACAGAGAGGTCTGGTAAAACATAGGGAAGCATTGTAAAGCACAGAGAGGTCTGGTAAAGCATAGGGAAGCATTGTAAAGCACAGAGAGGTATGGTAAAGCACAGACAAGCATTGTAAAGCACAGAGAGGTCTGGTAAAGCACAGGGAAGCATTGTAAAGCACAGAGAGGTGTGGTAAAGCACAGGGAAGCATTGTAAAGCACAGAGAGGTGTGGTAAAGCATAGGGAAGCATTGTAAAGCACAGAGAGGTATGGTAAAGCATAGGGAAGCATTGTAAAGCACAGAGAGGTCTGGTAAAGCATAGGGAAGCATTGTAAAGCACAGAGAGGTCTGGTAAAGCATAGGGAAGCATTGTAAAGCACAGAGAGGTCTGGTAAAGCATAGGGAAGCATTGTAAAGCACAGAGAGGTCTGGTAAAGCATAGGGAAGCATTGTAAAGCACAGAGAGGTCTGGTAAAGCATAGGGAAGCATTGTAAAGCACAGAGAGGTCTGGTAAAGCATAGGAAGCATTGTAAAGCACAGAGAGGTCTGGTAAAGCATAGGGAAGCATTGTAAAGCACAGAGAGGTCATGGTAAAGCATAGGGAAGCATTGTAAAGCACAGAGAGGTCTGGTAAAGCATAGGGAAGCATTGTAAAGCACAGAGAGGTCTGGTAAAGCATAGGGAAGCATTGTAAAGCACAGAGAGGTCTGGTAAAGCATAGGGAAGCATTGTAAAGCACAGAGAGGTCTGGTAAAGCATAGGGAAGCATTGTAAAGCACAGAGAGGTCTGGTAAAGCATAGGGAAGCATTGTAAAGCACAGAGAGGTCTGGTAAAGCATAGGGAAGCATTGTAAAGCACAGAGAGGTCTGGTAAAGCATAGGCAAGCATTGTAAAGCACAGAGAGGTCTGGTAAAGCATAGGGAAGCATTGTAAAGCACAGAGAGGTCTGGTAAAGCATAGGGAAGCATTGTAAAGCACAGAGAGGTCTGGTAAAGCATAGGGAAGCATTGTAAAGCACAGAGAGGTCTGGTAAAGCATAGGGAAGCATTGTAAAGCACAGAGAGGTCTGGTAAAGCATAGGGAAGCATTGTAAAGCACAGAGAGGTCTGGTAAAGCATAGGGAAGCATTGTAAAGCACAGAGAGGTCTGGTAAAGCATAGGGAAGCATTGTAAAGCACAGAGAGGTCTGGTAAAGCATAGGGAAGCATTGTAAAGCACAGAGAGGTCTGGTAAAGCATAGGGAAGCATTGTAAAGCACAGAGAGGTCTGGTAAAGCATAGGGAAGCATTGTAAAGCACAGAGAAGTCTGGTAAAGCATAGGGAAGCATTGTAAAGCACAGAGAGGTCTGGTAAAGCATAGGGAAGCATTGTAAAGCACAGAGAGGTCTGGTAAAGCATAGGGAAGCATTGTAAAGCACAGAGAGGTCTGGTAAAGCATAGGGAAGCATTGTAAAGCACAGAGAGGTCTGGTAAAGCATAGGGAAGCATTGTAAAGCACAGAGAGGTCCGGTAAAGCATGACCCCTGGTCCTTGTTTCTTTTTTCAGGTCAAAAAAGTCCCCTGGGTCGACATTGTCTATACCTTTTAGGATTTTGAATGTTTGAATCAGATCGCCGCGTAGTCTTCTTTGTTCAAGACTGAACAGATTCAATTATTTTAGCCTGTCTGCATACGACATGCCTTTGTGACTGTGTTGGTCAGGGTAGACTGAAATCACAGCTCTAGAAACGATTAGCTCTGCGTTTTATTTTTCAGACCTTCAAGGCTTTCGAGAGAGTGGCGCTGCAGGACCACGAGAGGAGTGTGCGGGAGAAGGAGGAGAGGCTGAGGAGGCAGCAGCAGCAGGAGGAGGAGAGGAGAGCAGCGCCCCCTGCTGTGGGGGAGGAGGAGGTGGTGGAAGTGGAGTCCACAGCCGAGGAGGCTGAACTGGAGCAGGAGAAACCAGTACAGGCAGAGACCCAGTCCCACTCCCAGTCAGAACAACCGCCCAACCCTGCAGCCAGTGCCAGCGACCGTCATGTCACCTCCGGGGCACAAGGGGGCGCTGTCTCATCCCAGCCACTCAAGCCAGACGCAGCCAATCCAGAACAGTGAGTGTGTGCAGAGAGAAACGGGGCTTGGAAGTTTTCAGTTTTGTTTTTCATCACGACGTCCC
>CM060282.1:9213484-9215984 GCA_030684275.1 Acipenser oxyrinchus oxyrinchus
CCATGCCTAATAACTTTTGCATTAAAAGTGGGGGTGTCGTGACGCACTGATGTTTTATTTAATGAGGGATGGTTTTGTTAAAAGACAAAAATGAGACACAGAGGGAGAGGGGGAGGAGGGAGAGAGAGAGAGAGGAGAGAGAGGGGGGAGGAGAGAGGGAGAGAGAGGGGGAGAGGAGGAGGAGAGAGAGGAGGGGAGAGAGGGGGAGAGAGGAGGGGGAGAGGAGAGGGAGAGAGAGAGGAGGAGAGGAGGGGAGAGAGGAGGAGAGAGGGAGAGAGAGAGAGAGGGAGAGAGGGAGAGGAGAGGGGGAGGAGAGAGGAGGAGGGAGAGAGGAGGGAGAGGAGGGAGGGAGAGAGGAGAGAGGGAGAGAGAGGAGAGGAGGGGGGAGAGAGAGGAGAGGGGGAGAGGAGGGGGAGAGAGGGAGGGGAGAGAGGGGAGAGAGAGGGGAGAGAGAGGGGAGAGGGGGAGGAGGGGAGAGAGGGGGAGAGAGGGGGAGAGAGGGGAGAGAGAGTGGGGAGAGGGGGAGAGGGGGAGAGAGAGAGGGAGAGAGGGAGGAAGGGGAGAGAGAGGGAGAGGAGGAGAGAGAGAGGAGAGAGAGAGGGAGAGCGAGAGAGAGAGAGGGAGAGGAGAGGGAGGGGAGAGAGGATGCCTTCGTCTGTAGCAGCTATCAAACCCTGATTCTTCATTCGAGAAGCGCTCTGTGATCCACAGTGATCCAGGCCGGTGTGTTTTTGGTCTTGTAGTTTCAATGCAAACGACACCATCCTGGTTTATTTGTTCATTGCTCGTTCATTGCTTTTCATTTCGTTCTGTTTTCTGATTTCTGATCTGCGTGCCTGTAATGTAAAGAGCCATAAAAAGCCAAAAAAATCTGAATAAAGTTCTTGAGCAAATCCATGTGCTGGAGTCCTGGTTTATTATTGAACAGGGGTTTGAAGACAACTAAAGGGGGGGGGGGGGAATTCAGTCCAAAATTAAAAAAAAATCTGAAATGATTTAACTGTTTTTAAAGGAATGTTGTTCCTAAATTTATTTCTGTTTTATTTATTGCATTTATAAAACGCTTTTTATACAAAAGTATCGCACAGCACAGAGCAGAACAAACCACGATGCATTTGAATAGCATGTCACACATACAGCGGCCATTTAAAAGTGACATGAAAACCCACTGAGATAAGAAACCCGTTTTATAAAAGTTTATAAAAAAAATATATATCTGAATAAACTAAAACTTGTTTAACTGATCAAAATTGGATTTAAAAAAAAAATCTTAAAAATAAATGATGCTAACTGTATTTTTGATTCTATTTTTATTTGTTTTGCATGAAAACAAACCGGGTTTCGGATGTACCGACCGGTCGGTTCTGGTCGGTTAACCGAACGGGTCAGTTTTCCTCCTCGTGATCCTCGAGTCGCTTAAAATGCATTTTTAAAAGAAGAAAACTTTTTGGAAGAACAACCGCTGGATTTCTGCTGAACCTTCAGGGGATTAAGAACGAAACCGTCTTTATAATCCACTGTTTCATACTTCAAAACAGCAAACCCGAAAAAAAAATCTATAATGCAGGTAATTATTATTATTATTATTATTATTATTATTATTATTATTTATTTCTTAGCAGACGCCCTTATCCAGGGCGACTTACAGTCGTAAACAAAAATACATTTCAAGAATCACAGTACAAGTAATAATACAATTAAGAGCAAGATAAATACAATGACTTTGGTTCTAGCACAAGTACAAGTATATGACAAAATACGATTCAATAATGGAGCAGATAACATAGTTACATAAGGATATAATTAAATACCAAATACTGCAGATTAAATAACACTTGTTTTTTTTTTTTTTTTAAGATAGAGATACGATGCGTTTTCAATTATTTTTTTTTCCAGCTAGCGCAGCACGAATCAATTACTGGATTATCCGGACGCACAGAAATCAGGTGCGGAGAATCAGGCGAGGGTCTCTGGTGTCGATCTGGCTGATTAACAGTTCAGAGTGAATTAAGAAACAGCTGTTCGGGTTTGTGTGGCTCGCTGGCCTCCACAGAGTAAGAACAATCAGCGATCATCACAAACCCAAAGCAAAGCCACTGTTATTTCACTCTGAATGGTGAGTCCGCCTGATCGATACCAGAGACCCTCACGCGTACGGAGCGCCATCCGAATAATGGGTTCGTGCAGATCAACTGCCAGCTACATAAAAACTAGATCTGAAACGGATAGATAGATAGATAGATAGATAGATAGATAGATAGATAGATAGATAGATTAGACAATTCAGCAGTGTCAAACTCCAGGGGGCGCTGTGGACAAGGCAATACATGTTTTTAACCATGACTTCACTGGAGGCCCCGGGCTCCGACCCTTTATATATATATATATATATATATATATATATATATATATATATATATATATATATATATATATATATATATATATATATATGTATATGCACTAGACCAGCCTTTCAGCTTCCTCTGGAGGTCTGGGT
>CM060282.1:9218484-9228484 GCA_030684275.1 Acipenser oxyrinchus oxyrinchus
TGTGCTGCGCTGCAAATCAGCCGGTGCCTTCCTAACACCGCCGCCGGGACGACATCGAAACACATCCGTGATCTAGAGACGATCTATCCAAAAAAAACAACAAACAAACAACACAGGAGAAAATAGCGTTAAAAAAAAAAAAAAAAAAACAGGACAGGCAATCAGCCACAATCAGAAAAAAAAAATACATTGACACAAAAATCCAACGATGGCTACCACAACGTGTACTCGATTCACAGACGAATACCAGCTTTATGAAGAGCTGGGAAAGTAAGCAAAAAATCTCATTATTATTAGCGCATATATATATATATGTGTGTGTGTGTGTGTGTGTGTGTGTGGCTATATGCATGACATTCAAATCGCTGCATACCCGGCTGTGCTTTATATAACATTGCATATTAATATTAGTACTATGATTATTGTTATTATGATTATTATGATTATTATGATTATTATGCATGCATTCCATCCGCTTCTTTGATGCCGCTAAAGGAAGCGGTTTTGTTAGAGAGTTCTAACATATATTTCTAGTCTTCTTGTGCCGCTTTGTCCCTCCCCTCCTCCTCCCTCTCTCTCTCTCTCTCTCTCTCTCTCTCTCTCTCTCTCTCTCTCTCTCTCCGTGTAAAGGGTTGGCGTTGTTGACATTTTGAGCTGTCAAATCGCATAGCGGCTGTTTGGTGTTTATAATCTCTGTCCTGAGCCGGCGTGTTTGGAGTCTGACGTTATACTCGTCCTCAGACCTGGAGAGCTGGGAGCGAGCTGGCTGGCTTGGTTATAAAAAAAATACACATTTATATATATATATACAAATATGTCAGCTTGCATTTATTTATTTATTTATTTATTTATTTATTTATTTATTTATTTATTTTTGTTTGATTTTTTTAAATGTATATATATATATATATATATATATATATATATATATATATATATATATATATATATATATATATATATATTTTAAATGCAAAGCAAGCCACCGCCGTTGCGAATATTTAAAATGACAATTGCGATATTTAAATTGATCATTAATAGAAATCTATGTATTGCATGGGACTGTGGGGGTGGGGGTAGGGGATTAGGGGTAAGGGGTAGGGGGGTGGGGGTAGGGGATAAAGGGGTGGGGGTAGGGGGTAAGGGTAAGGGGGTGGGGGTGGGGGATAAAGGGGTGGGGGTGGGGGTGGGGGATAAGGGGGTGGGTGTAGGGGGTGGGTGTAGGGGGTAGGGGATAAGGGGTTGGGGGTGGGGGTAGGGGATAAGGGGTTGGGGGTGGGGTGGGGGTGGGGATAAGGGGGTGGGGGTGGGGGTAGGGGTAGGGAATAAGGGGGTGGGGGTGGGGGGTGGGGGTAGGGGATAAGAGGGGTGGGGGGTAGGGGTAGGGGTAGGGGATAAGGGTGGTGGGGTGGGGGTAGGGGTGGGGATAAGGGGTAGGGGTAGGGGTAGGAGGGTGGGGTAAGGGGTGGGGTGGGGGAGTAGGGGTGGGGGTAAGGGGTAGGGGGTGGGGGTGGGGGGCGTTTTGTAGAAACGAAGTAATGAAATGACTGGAGATGATGTTTATCATAAAATGCGGCAGTTTATAATTAAATTTAAAAAAAAGTTTAAAAAAAAAAAAAAAGCAGTTGGTCGAATCGCTACGCAAGGCTGGCGATGCGTTCAATCACAGCGCGAATGGGAGGCGGTCCTGAAACCGCGTCACTGCCTGCATTGTGAATGCGTCCGTGCTTCACTTACAGAGAGAGACCCGTCATTACAATACAATGTTTCAAGAGTGTGTGTTTGAGTCGTTTGTGTGTATGTTCTGTGTGTGTGTGTGTGTGTGTTTGACTCCAGTGTGTGTGTGTGTGTGTGTGACTCCAGTGTGTGTTTGACTCCAGTGTGTGTGTGCGTGTGAGATTTCTATACTATATTTCCCTGAGGTTAAGTTTAATTGATAATCGATGACATTGTTTTGTCGTTGCTGTGCAATGCGCTGGTGAGCTGCTGGCATTATCAGCTGACCAATCACACGCTGTGCCAGCAGCCATTCACAACCAAGGCTGCATATCCCGGACGGGAGCCTGGCATAGCTCTCATTGTACACGGGATTTATTTCCACTGCTGCAGGAGGAGGGGGAGGGGCAGTGCTGCACACACGGCCACACAGAATATTCACATACTTCAGCGCAGCGTTTGCCTTGCTGTTGTGGCACTTAACCCGAAAATGGTATGCTTTTAAAATAGCTTGCACTTCATTTAAGAAAGACAGATGTTACTGCATGGAAATATACACATACCGCTTTTTGACAGCAGTGAACCGCCCATCAAAAACCGGTACATGTATTCACACTACTTCAAATAGGCACACAAAGCCATTTTTTTCAGGCACAGTGTCTTGAAAGCTGCTTCCAGGAGACCCCCGGGAGACCTAGTTTGAGGTTGCTGTATCAAACCCCAAGTCTCCCTTCCTGGTGTGCCGCGCAGCGCCCTGAAACCCCAGTCTCCTGAAACCAGGTTCCAAGCCGCAAAGTGGCTCAACATTCCCTCAGCTTTAGGTCGTCATTCATTGAAAATTTGACAGCGTACCAATTTATGATATTGCAGTTTTTGGTACCACTTTCTGACAGGACACTGGTAGGATTGTATTGACACAAAAGCTGAGGGAGCAAGCCACTTGGTTTCTGGAGACAAGGGCTCAGGCCACTGCGCGCGTATTTACTGTAAACTAATTGCCATTATACTAAGAGGTTTTTGAATATATATGATTGGACTGGTGTTCGCTTCCGATGTAACCCAGCAACCGATACTAACAGCAACACTGAGAGTGACGTCATTAGCAAACTGTAAACTGCATTTTCAAATGAATTACATGAGCCCAAACCGCGTGTGTTATTAGCTAAGGAATGTTATTTAAATGGGAGATCACGCTCTTCGTTGACGCATTGAAGCGTGACATCGCTACGCTGTCAACAGCGTCTTCTGATTATTATTATTATTATTATTTTTTAAATCGTTGATGGGTCAAAAGAAGTCTCCAAGGAAGGAAAGTCTGACAAAACCTACCTTATGAGGACACAGGCCAAGTCCTTGTCCCCGTTTAAACAGATATTATTAAACAGTTATTATTGTTTTTTCAAAACAAACCTAAAAGTGCCCAAATATTTAGTTTGTTGTTGACTTTCACCCTGTGTGGAGTTTTGTTTGACTGGAGTTAGGAATAGTAAATAAAAAATATAGTGAAAGTCAATGAGAAGTCCCCACAAATATAGGAGCGATTACGTGTGTGAGTGTGTGTGTGTGTGTGTGTGTGTGTGTGAGGGTCAGTGTGTGTGTGTGTGTGTGTGTGTGTGTGTGTGTGTGTGTGTGTGTGTGTGTGTGTGTGTGTGTGTCAGTGTGTGTGTGTGTGTGTGTGTGTGTGTGTGAGTGTGTGTGTGTGTGTGTGTGTGTGTGTGTCAGTGTGTGTGTGTGTGTGTGTGTGTGTGTGTGTGTGTGTGTGTGTGTGTGTGTGTGTGTGTGTGTGTGTGTGTGTGTGTGTGTGTGTGTGTGTGTGTGTGTGTGTGTGTGTGTGTGTGTGTGTGTGTGTGTGTGTGTGTGTGTGTGTGTGTGTGTGTGTGTGTGTGTGTGTGTGTGTGTGTGTGTGTGTGTGTGTGTGTGTGTGTGTGTGTGTGTGTGTGTCAGTGTGTGTGTGTGTGTGTGTGTGTGTGCGTGTGTGTGTGTGTGAGGGTCAGTGTGGGTGGGTGTGTGTGTGAGGTGTCAGTGTGTGTGTGTGTGTGTGTGTGTGAGGGTCAGTGTGTGTGTGTGAGGGTCAGTAGAGGGGCAGTAGCCTGGTCAGCGTGTGTGTGTGTGTGTGTGTGTGTGAGGGTCATTGTGTGTGTGTGTGCGGGTCAGCGTGTGTGTGTGTGAGGGTCAGTAGAGGGGCAGTAGCCTGGTCAGCGTGTGTGTGTGTGTGTGTGTGTGAGGTCAGTGTGTGTGTGTGTGTGAGGGTCAGTAGAGGGGCAGTAGCCTGGTCAGCGTGTGTGTGTGTGTGTGTGTGTGTGTGTGTGTGTGCTCAGCGTGTGTGTGCTCAGCTCAGCTCAGCTCAGCTCAGCTCAGCTCAGATCAGCACTGAGTTTTTGAAGCATGCTTGTGGAATTCTTCTCTGTGACACAAGAGCGTGCCCCCCCCCCTCCCCCTCCCTGAGGATGAATGTCTCTGTGTCTCTCTATCTATGTGTGTCTGTATCTCTGTATATCTCTTTGCTGTGCTTTTACTGTAGGATACCTTTATAAGGGTTAATTTTCCATGTTTTTTAATATTCTTTACCAGACCTCTCTGTGCTTTACAATGCTTCCCTATGCTTTACCAGACCTTTCTGTGCTTTACAATGCTTCCCTATGCTTTACCAGACCTCTCTGTGCTTTACAATGCTTCCCTGTGCTTTACCAGACCTCTCTGTGCTTTACAATGCTTCCCTATGCTTTACCAGACCTCTCTGTGCTTTACAATGCTTCCCAATGCTTTACCAGACCTCTCTGTGCTTTACAATGCTTCCCTATGCTTTACCAGACCTCTCTGTGCTTTAAAATGCTTCCCTATGCTTTACCATACCTCTCTGTGCTTTACAATGCTTCCCTATGCTTTACCAGACCTCTCTGTGCTTTATTACACTGTGCTGTGCTTTTACTAGGGAAAACTTGTATAAATGTACAAGCAGAGTAAGACAGCGCTGGAAAAGAGAGAGAGAGAGAGAGAGAGAGAGAGAGAGAGAGAGAGAGAGAGAGAGAGAGAGAGGGAGGGAGGTTGTAGTGTCTGTGTGTGAGAGTGTGACGGAGTCATTAGCTTAATTAATTGAAACATGTTTCAGTTTTTATTTGTTGGGCGCTCATTACACGGTGCAGGTACAAAGCCGTTCTGCACTCAGTGCATTTTAATTCCCTCGTTGTCGCAATTAGTGCTCAAGCTCTCTGCCGACGCGCTGTCAGCTGATTAGGTCTTCCACTTGCATGGACTTATAAAAGTCTCCCCACAGTGCAAGCACAGCACAGTGTGATACAGCCCAGTGACAGCATGGTGAAGCACAGGCAAGCATTGTAAAGCACAGAGAGGTATGGTAAAGCATAGGGAAGCATTGTAAAGCACAGAGAGGTCTGGTAAAGCATAGGGAAGCATTGCAAAGCACAGAGAGGTCTGGTAAAGCATAGGGAAGCATTGTAAAGCACAGAGAGGTCTGGTAAAGCATAGGGAAGCATTGTAAAGCACAGAGGGGTCTGGTAAAGCATAGGGAAGCATTGTAAAGCACAGAGAGGTCTGATAAAGCATAGGGAAGCATTGTAAAGCACAGAGAGGTCTGGTAAAGCATAGGGAAGCATTGTAAAGCACAGAGAGGTCTGGTAAAGCATAGGGAAGCATTGTAAAGCACAGAGAGGTCTGGTAAAGCATAGGGAAGCATTGTAAAGCACAGAGAGGTCTGGTAAAGCATAGGGAAGCATTGTAAAGCACAGAGAGGTATGGTAAAGCATAGGGAAGCATTGTAAAGCACAGAGAGGTCTGGTAAAGCATAGGGAAGCATTGTAAAGCACAGAGAGGTCTGGTAAAGCATAGGGAAGCATTGTAAAGCACAGAGAGGTCTGGTAAAGCATAGGGAAGCATTGTAAAGCACAGAGAGGTATGGTAAAGCATAGGGAAGCACTGTAAAGCACAGAGAGGTCTGGTAAAGCATAGGGAAGCATTGTAAAGCACAGAGAGGTCTGATAAAGCATAGGGAAGCATTGTAAAGCACAGAGAGGTATAGTAAAGCATATTAAAAAAAACATGGCAAACCAAGCTGCATTATGGTAAATTCATTGTATCCGTGGGAAAATCATGGAGGGAAAAATGCAAAAATATTTGATAAGGGCCAACTTTTTTTTTTTTTTGATGGGAACCAAACTTTCCTCCCTTGTCTTTGCTTCCCCAGGGGAGCGTTTTCAGTGGTGCGCCGGTGCGTCAAGCTGTGCACGGGAATGGAATTCGCCGCCAAAATCATCAACACCAAAAAGCTGTCTGCACGAGGTAGGAAACAGTGCGATCCTCAACGCTGCCTGCAGGGGGAACCCCAGCGCCCAAACAAACACTCTGCTACTGACGTCCTGCACAGCTGCGGTGTGTCGCTGGCTAGATAGCCATTAGCGGCCCTTGGTAGCCTTTTTTTTCGCAAAACGCGGCCAATCTCGGACGTTCCTGACCTTCTTTTAAACGGTAACTGGGGGATTGTGGGATAGCGCTGCCCGCTTCTTATCCAGCCTCTCTGCCACGTAGTCATGTGGTTTCCTTCGTGGTCCGGTCATGGCCGCGTCGGGTACCGGAGAAAGCTGCCAGTTTCATATTTGAAGTGGCAGAACCTTTCTTTAAAATCCGTACACTATTTCTTATCACGATGCATCGTGTTGCAACAGAGGTCTGTACCATTTGCATCGCGATGCAAGACCACACCACAGCGCATTGCAGTCAAAGAACTACAGCTCCCAGCATCCCTCACCACTGCCGCTGGTCAGGAGGCATGCTGGGAACTGTAGTCACAGCTCGGGCTGTACCGATTCACTGTGTATGGATGAATCGCGATGCTTTCTTTACATGATGTATCGTGTTTTAACACAGGTCTGTATCGTTTGTATTGAAATACACGTCCACAGCACATTGTAGTTAAAGAACTACAGCTCCCAGCATCCCTCGCCACTGCCGCTGGTCAGGTGGCATGCTGGGAACTGTAGTCACAGCTCGGGCTGTACCGATTCACTGTGTATGGATGAATCGCGATGCTTTCTCTACATGTTTGTATTGAGAGGCACGACCACAGCACAGCTCTCTGTAGATCACAGGGGGGTTCTCGAGTGTGTTTGGGAGGGAGGCGGGCTGCTATAGTATTTATTCGTTGTAGTGTCTGCTCCTGTTTGGCATTCAACCGGCATTGCTGGCTTCAGCAGCACTGGGAAGTCGTGACCCCCATCCGCTGATGATGATGGAACCCAAGTGTGGTGACGAGGCTCTGCAGAACGATTCCTGTTCTGTTTAGAATTCTCCTCCTCCTCTTCTCCTCCTAGTTCTTTTCTATGTTCTTTATTATTATTATTATTATTATTTATTTCTTAGCAGACGCCCTTATCCAGGGCGACTTGCAATTGTTACAAGATATCACATTATTTTTACATACAATCACCCATTTATACAGTTGGGTTTTTACTGGAGCAATCTAGGTAAAGTACCTTGCTCAAGGGTACAGCAGCAGTGTCCCCCCCACCTGGGATTGAACCCACGACCCTCCGGTCAAGAGTCCAGAGCCCCTAACCACTACTCCACACTGCTGCCTCCACACTTTCCTGCCTGTCCTCCGTCCTCCTGTCTCTCTGCTGTTGCGTTTCAGCGCAGTGGCCTACTTTATCCCTGAAAGCAATGAGATCTCTGCTGCTACTCTTAAACAAAAATAATTCCTCTCCGTCAGGAGGGAGGTCGGAGACAGGCAGGCAGCCGCACGTCTCTCTGCATTGGAGTGCCATGATACCTCCTCCTCTCCTGCTCCTCCTCCTCCTCCTCCTCCTCCCTCCTCCTCCTCCCCTTCCCTCCTCCTCCTCCCCTCCTGTCCTCCTCTTCCACTCCTCTCCCCCTCTCCTCCTCCTCCTTCCCTCCCCTCCTGTCCTTCTGTTGCTGTCGTTCGTTTATTGAACCTCGATTATTCGCTGGAAAAACACACTTTAATTTACAATGCATTAGTAAGACCTCACCTAGAATATTGTGTTCAGTTCTGGTCACCTCGTTACAAAAAGGATATTGCTGCTCTAGAAAGAGTGCAAAGAAGAGAGACCAGAATTATCCCGGGTTTAAAAGGCATGTTGTATGCAGACAGGCTAAAAGAATTGAATCTATTCAGTCTTGAACAAAGAGGGCTACGCGGCGATCTGATTCAAGCATTCAAAATCCTAAAAGGTATAGACAATGTCGACCCAGGGGACTTTTTTGACCTGAAAAAAGAAACAAGGACCAGGGGTCACAAATGGAGATTTGATAAAGGGGCATTCAGAACAGAAAATAGGAGGCACTTTTTTACACAGAGAATTGTGAGGGTCTGGAACCAACTCCCCAGTAATGTTGTTGAAGCTGACACCCTGGGATCCTTCAAGAAGCTGCTTGATGAGATTCTGGGATCAATAAGCTACAAACAACCAAACGAGCAAGATGGGCTGAATGGGGCCTCCTCTCGTTTGGAAACTTTCTTATGTTCTTAAGACACAGCTATGGCAACAATATTTGCATCATCTAGAATTTTAGGATTGAGATTCTTCTTTTAAAAAAAACAACCTATATGAACATAATTTAGATATTTTATTTAACATCATGTAATCAAAGAAACTACAAAACAATGTCACAAAAAAAAAAAAAAATCTTCACCATCATAGGAGTACAGTAGTATTTCATGTTAGATTTTGAAATGTCACATTTTTTTCAATTGTCTTTTCGTTAAGTATCTGGAAAAACTCCAAAGCGCTGGGTGTGTAATTCAATGTGTTAACGTCGCATTATTCAGCAGCTTTCATTGGACTTCATGAAGCAAAATGAAGCACAGCGAAAGCATGGTAAAGCATATGAAAAAATATTTCAAGAAAACAAGGTGGTATATGATGCATCGTATACACAGCATAACCTTGCAAATTTGTAGCTAGAAACTGAATAATAATAATAATAATAATAATAATAATAATAATAATAATAATAATAATAATGAGTCCCATTGCAGAGCAGTTTAAGCCAGTGCAGATTTTACATGAATTCTGTGAGCTTCTGTGAACTGTTTTTGTATTTTTTTTTTTTTTAATTTTATTTTGTTCATCTATTTTTAAAAGCATTTCCTGCGTGGAAGGGCTAGACGCTCACAGCTCGCTGCCTCCGGGGACTCAGCGCCAAACCGCGTCACACTGCGGCGGCTCCGCGCTACTGCATTGCAGCTGCAGCCGAGCATGCGCGCTGGCCAATCACAAGCGTCGGGCAGGCGCTTCCATGCGATCTGATTGGGCGTTGCGCAGGGGGCGTTGTGGATTCCATTTGCGACGAAACGCCCTCTTTTCGCGTTCCTTTACCAGACATTGGCCTAGAACCTGTCAATCGCCTTCCCCCCGGCCCCGCCCCTTCGCTTTTAGCCTAGTTTCCAGTTAAGGACCCGAGGCGGCAGAGCGCTTCAATAGTTGACTATTTCACTGCCGGTAAAAATGTGCGTGTTTTTTTTTCTTCCGGTCAATATTTCATTCTTGCCGCTTACGAAAAACGCACAAATAGACACCGATAAATAAAAAATAAACTTAATAAATACGTTCACAGTTTTAAGGAAAAATGTAGATTAAAGGCATATCTAAGTATAAGCATTGTAAAGCACAGAGAGGTCTGGTACAACATAAGGAAGCATTGTAAAGCACAGAGAGGTCTGGTAAAGCATAGGGAAGCATTGTAAAGCACAGAGAGGTCTGGTAAAGCATAGTGAAGCATTGTAAAGCACAGAGAGGTCTGGTAAAGCATAGGGAAGCATTGTAAAGCACAGAGAGGTCTGGTAAAGCATAGGGAAGCATTGTAAAGCACAGAGAGGTCTGGTAAAGCATAGGGAAGCATTGTAAAGCACAGAGAGGTCTGGTAAAGCATAGGGAAGCATTGTAAAGCACAGAGAGGTCTGGTAAAGCATAGGGAAGCATTGTAAAGCACAGAGAGGTCTGGTAAAGCATAGGGAAGCATTGTAAAGCACAGAGAGGTCTGGTAAAGCACAGGGAAGCATTGTAAAGCACAGAGAGGTCTGGTAAAGCATAGTGAAGCATTGTAAAGCACAGAGAGGTGTGGTAAAGCATAGGGAAGCATTGTAAAGCACAGAGAGGTATGGTAAAGCATAGGGAAGCATTGTAAAGCACATAGAGGTCTGGTAAAGCATAGGGAAACACAGAGGAGGAGAGCTGGGTAAATTATTTAAGACTCAGTGGACTTGAGACCTGAGGGGGAAACGAGAGTGTGTGGGTGGAGTGGGAGGAAG
>CM060282.1:9233484-9253484 GCA_030684275.1 Acipenser oxyrinchus oxyrinchus
ATTTTGATCACATGCACGGTTTGTGAAATATGATTGGTTGTCACAATCTCCTGGCCGTTTGTTTTACTGTCCTGCGGTAAAGAGGCGGTGGATTTGAAAAGATGTCCTCTGTGCGCCCCGAGTTTTTTGCCGACGCCTCAGCCGAGGTCGTCATGAGTCTCCGCACGGGTCTCCTCTCCGGGCATCGCATTAACGCTGTGCTCAGAGTGCAGCCCCAAGACCTTTCCTTTATAGACAGGAAAGAGTTTAAGACGTTCGTGTTCATAAAAAGGTTTTTCAAAAAGATGCTTTTCATGTCTTTTCCTTGAGAAACTGTTTGCAAAATAGATTAAAAAAATGATTTAAATCAGTGATTTAAAAAAAAAATCTAGTGATTTAAATCAGCCAACCCTATTATTATTATTATTATTATTATTATTATTATTATTATTATTATTATTATTATTATTAATAATAATTCTTGTTAATCTGTGTCTCCGCAGGGTGACTGGAGGTGAACTTTTTGAAGACATTGTTGCCAGAGAGTACTATAGTGAAGCTGATGCAAGGTGAGTCTCTCTCTCTCTCGCTCTCTCTCTCTTTCTCTCTCTCTCTCTCTCCCTCTTTCTCTCTCTCTGTGTCTCTCTCTCTCTGCCTCTGTCTCTTGCTCTCTTTCTCTCAATACAATTAATTTCAAAGATGCTTTATTGGCAGGACTACAGCTAAAGTATGGCCAAAGTAATTATAAAATAAATAATAATAAATAAATAACTAAATAAATAAAAACATATGAATAGAAATTTAAAAGCTACAAACACATTTAAATAAAACCGACACATAGAAAGATATTTACAGAAAACTTACCATCTTATGCTCTACCTTCAGTCTCTCCCTCTCTCCCCCCTCTCTCCCCCCTCTCTCCCTATCTCTCGCTCTCTCTCCTCCTCTCTCTCCCCTCTCTCTGTCTCTGTCTCTGTCTCTGTCTCTCTCTCTCTCGCTCTCTCCCCCTCTCTCTCTCCTTCTCCCTCTCCCCTCTCCCTCTCCCCTCTATCTATCTCTCTGTCTCTGTCTCCCTCTTTCTCCCTCTCTCTCCCTTTCTCTCTCTCTCTCTCTTTCTTTCTCTCCCCCTTTCTCTCTCTCCCTCTCCCCTCTCCCTCTCTCTCTCTGTCTCTCTCTGTCTCTGTCTCCCTCTTTCTCCCTCTCTCTCTCTCTCTCTCTCTCTCCCTCTCTCTCTCTCTCTCTCTCTCTCTCTCTCTCTCTCTCTCTCTGTCTCTCTCTCCCTCTCTCTCTCTCTCTCTCTCTCTCTCTCCCTCTCTCTCTATCTCTCTCTCTCTCTCTCTCCCCCTTTCTCTCTCTCCCTCTCCCTCTCCCCTCTCTCTCCCTCTCTCTCTCTCTCTCTCTCTCTCTCTCTCTCTCTGTCTGTCTGCTCCTCACCCACACTGTGCTGTTATCCCGACACACTCTGAGATCTACACGTCAGTGTGCAGCTCCGACCAAAAGCATTGCATCAGCGCTTCAGCAAGTCCACTGAAAGCTGCTGAATAATGTCATGTTAACATATTGAATTGCTTTCCACATGCTTAACGACAAACTGACAGAAATGTGACATTTCGAAATCTAACACGAAACACTACTGTACTACTAGTATGGCTTCCGGTAGACTTTTTTTTTTTTTTTTGCAATATCATTTTGTAGTTTCTTTGATTTAAATTATGTTCCTATAGTTATTTTTTTTTAAATGATGTCTCAATCCTAAAAATCTAGGTGATGCAAAAGGTTTGCTATATATTATAAAGACATTTCAGAGGGCTGGATCGCATCAATATCAGGGTCTAGTGCTGTATATTATAAAGACATTTCAGAGGGCTGGATCGCATCAATATCAGGGTCTAGTGCTGTATATTATAAAGACATTTCAGAGGGCTGGATCGCACAGGGAATAGTGCTATATATTATAAAGACATTTCAGAGGGCTGGATCGCATCAATATCAGGGTCTAGTGCTGTATATTATAAAGACATTTCAGAGGGCTGGATCGCATCAATATCAGGGTCTAGTGCTGTATATTATAAAGACATTTCAGAGGGCTGGATCGCATCAATATCAGGGTCTAGCTGTATATTATAAAGACATTTCAGAGGGCTGGATCGCATCAATATCAGGGTCTAGTGCTGTATATTATAAAGACATTTCAGAGGGCTGGATCGCATCAATATCAGGGTCTAGTGCTGTATATTATAAAGACATTTCAGAGGGCTGGATCGCATCGATATCAGGGTCTAGTGCTGTATATTATAAAGACATTTCAGAGGGCTGGATCGCATCAATATCAGGGTCTAGCGCTGTATATTATAAAGACATTTCAGAGGGCTGGATCGCATCAATATCAGGGTCTGCTGTATATTAGTCTTTCTCAGTGTCTTCAGTGTACTTTCACATTTAAAGACAGATTTTAAGTAACTAAGCGAGACAATCGTTTTGTTTTTCTTCCAGTTGCCAGACTGGGTTTAAACTGGGCAAACTGGTGTGACTCCGTGTCCCAGTCCGCGTGGCGCTGTGCCCTGCGCATTCCGCATTTCTTCTGATGGGAATTCTCTCTCCTATTAGCCTCCGGCCTGCCCAGGGGAAAGCTAGCAAACCTGGATCATTTAATCATTTATTCATTTATTCATTTTAATTTAATTTCTCAGTTATTGAGGCCAACTGTTGTTTCCCTTCTTCGAAACTAGGGCAGCAATTACTGGGAGATAATTAGAGCCATCGATGGGCTGGGCAGTTCTTACAGACATAATTATTATTAATTAATTTGTCATTTAGCTGAGCCTGTTATCCAAAGTGACTTGCAGAGACGAGGGGGGTGAACTATGCATCATCAACAACTGCTGTATTGTAAAGCACAGAGAGGTGTGGTAAAGCATAGGGAAGCATTGTAAAGCACAGAGAGGTCTGGTAAAGCACAGGGAAGCATTGTAAAGCACAGAGAGGTCTGGTAAAGCATAGGGAAGCATTGTAAAGCACAGAGAGGTCTGGTAAAGCATAGGGAAGCATTGTAAAGCACAGAGAGGTATGGTAAAGCATAGGAAGCATTGTAAAAGCACAGAGAGGGATGGTAAAGCATAGGGAAGCATTGTAAAGCACAGAGAGGTCTGGTAAAGCATAGGGAAGCATTGTAAAGCACAGAGAGGTCTGGTAAAGCACAGGGAAGCATTGTAAAGCACAGAGAGGTGTGGTAAAGCATAGGGAAGCATTGAAACCACGTTCCAAGCCACAAAGTGGCTGCACTTTCCCTCAGCTTAAAACCCCAGTGCTCTCCTTTCATTGGGCGAGAACGGATCATATTTTGGGGTACCCCTGAAGATGTTGGGGGGTTGATTTGATCCCCCCCTACTATAACGGTAATAATTTCAGCGGGTGATGACCGTGCGTCATGGTTTGCCAGGGATTCAGAATCACTCAGAAGCCGAAGCCTAAAGGGATTATGTAAATGTGGATTACAAAACAGCGTGCGGATAGATTTCGAAATCGTTTTTTTTTTTTCAATTTGTCCGTTTTTCTGTTGAGCATCTGGGGGAAAGTGAGCACGCGCCGGTGTGTGATTCAGTGACGTTATTCAGCAGGTTTCATTCGCCTGCATGAAGCAAGAGGAGCTCATTCTACAGGGGGATGCAGCGTGCCTGTGCTTAGAGAGAGCTGCCTGTGCTACTGCGATAAAACATCAAGGGGCAGTCCTCAGAGTCTGTGCATCCCAGCATGGCTTAGGGCGTCGCATGCCAACCGCAGCGCTGCAGCTGCGCTGATCTGCAGCGGATTATTCAAACCCTGGTTTGGGTTAATGGTCGAGGTCGCGGATTGCGTTCTGGGGTACACCTCGCTGATTATCGGGGTCTGTGTCTCTCTCCTCCCCTCTCCCCCCTCTCCTCTCTTGTTGGGGTGACGGTGTGTATTTGGGTACATCCTGTAATTTGCTGTTTTGTCTTTTCATGACATTCATTGTTTTATGGTCTCTGTCTCCCCCCACCCCCGAACCCCAAACCCTACCCAACCTGTCTCTTCTTCCGTTCTGATTCTCTTTCCTCTTTTTCATTTTCTCTCTTTATCCCCTCAATCTATACCTTCTTCCTCTCTCTCTCCCCTCCCTCTCAATCTCTTTCCTCTCCCTCTCTCTCCCCTCCCTCTCTCTCCTCTCCCTCTCTCTCTTTCCTCACCCTCTCTCTCTCCCCTCTTTCTTTCTCTTCCCTCCTTTTCTCTCTTCCCCTCCCTCTCTCCTTTCCCTCTCTCTCTATCCTTTCCCTCCCTCTCTCGTTTTCCAAACTCATCTTTTCCATCTTTACACGTTTCTGTGTTTTCTTTGTTCTATCCTTCCTTCCCTCTCTCTCTCTCCTCTCCTCTCCCTCTCCTCTCTCCTCTCCCTCTCCTCTCCCCTCTCCTCTCCTCTCCCTCTCCCTCTCCTCTCTCTCTCCCTCTCCCCTCCCTCCCTTTCCCTCTCCCTCTCCCTCTCCTCTCTCCCCTCTCCCCTCCCTCTCTCTCTCCCTCTCCCTCTCTCCTCTCCTCTCTCTCCTCTCCCCTCTCCTCTCCTCTCCTCTCTCTCCCTCTCTCCCCTCCCTCTCCTCTCCTCTCCCTCTCTCCCTCTCCCTCTCCTCTCTCTCTCCCTCTCCCTCTCCCTCTCCTCTCTCCCTCTCCTCTCCCCCCTCCCTCTCCTCTCCCCTCTCCCCCTCCTCCTCTCCCCTCTCCCTCTCCCCTCTCCTCTCTCCTCTCCCCTCTCCTCTCCCTCTCTCCCTCTCCCTCTCCCTCTCTCCTCTCCCTCTCTCTCCCTCTCCTCTCCTCTCCTCTCCTCTCTCCTCTCTCTCCCTCTCCCCTGCCCTCCTTTCCCTCTCCCCTCTCCCTCCCTCTCCCCTCCCTCTCCTCCCCTCTCCTCTCCCCTCCCTCTCCCCTCCCTCTGTTTTGTTTCCACAGTCACTGTTTACTGCAGATTCTAGACAGTGTTTCTCACATTCACCAGCATGACATAGTCCATAGAGATCTCAAGGTCAGTACCGTCCCAATGCCTTTGATCCCTCTCCGAGCAGACCCCCCAGGAGGCGGCGGGCGCATTCACAAACACAACACCAAGCCCCCCCTCCATCCTCCCTCCCTCAAATTTCTCTGACAATGTCTGAAAGCTGTGTCCAAATTCTACTGCTGTCTGTCTGTGCGTGTGCGTGTCGTGTGCGTGTCGTGTGCATGTGTGTGTGCGTGTGCGTGTGCGTGTGCGCGTGTTTTAACCCTTATACTTAACCCTTATACTTGATTAATCAATTAATTTTGTGTTTGTTTGCTTGCTGATTTTATTTAATATGTTGTTTTTATTTTTTTTAAATTTTTGTTGATATAATTTTAGATTTCCTGTATGTAGTATTATTACTATTATTATTATTGTTATTATTATTATTATTATTTTATTGATATGTAATAATAATAATAAAGAATAGATGCATGGATGTATATCTGTCTCTATTCACAATACCAACCACTAATACCCCCCCCCCCCCTCCCCCCCCCTCCCCTCCCCTCCCCTCCCCCTCCCTCACAGTCAATCTAAAACTGACTGGAATAAAGAATGAATTAAATTTTCAATGCCAAGTTATTTTATTTTATTTTATATAGTGTCTTTCACACCACAGTATCTCAAAGCACTTTGCATGTCGGTTAAAAACAGAGACGATAATAATAATAATAATAATAATAATAATAATAATAATACAATTGAAGAAATTAGTAATTAATAAGAATGATAAAACATAAAATTAGCAAATAAAATTGATGAAACGATGACGTTTGTAAGTCGGGTTATAAAAATCAGTCTTTAGTCGTTCATGAAACGAAATTGGAGACACTGCACAGTCGCAGATCACCGGAGCACTGGATCAAACGTACGTATGGAACTGATTTCTTATTAAAAACATCTCTGGGACGTTTCAAACGGGATTCGATGAATTGCATTGCTTTCCAATTCTTCTTTGTCTTCAAAACGCTAAGCGGGTTCCCGTTCCTCCGAGGGCTGCGATTCGGAGTCTTTCTCTGAAAAGCCTGGACAGTTTTTGACGCCCGCAGTAGGGATCCCCCCCCGTCTCCTCGGTTTGTTTTGTATTTCCAGTTGCTGACGATCCTTCGCAGTAAAAAGGCTCTTCGGATTTCTCTCGGAGTCTTTCGAAGGCATTTTAAACACTTGTAGTTTTTTTTCTTTCTATTTGGGTTTGCTGTGCTTCAGTCAGTGAAGACTCTATCTATCTATCTATCTATCTATCTATCTATCTATCTATCTATAAACTGTCTATCTCTCTGTCTGTCTGCAGTCTATCATTGTATCTGTCTATCTCTCTCTCCCTCTTTTTCCCTCACTCTCTCTCCCTCTCTTTTTCCCTCACTCTCTCTCTCTTTTTCCCTCACTCTCTCTCCCTCTCTTTTTCCCTCACTCTCTCTCCCTCTTTTTCCCTCCCTCTCTCTCCCTCTCTTTTTCCCTCACTCTCTCTCCCTCTCTTTTTCCCTCACTCTTTCCCTCACTCTCTCTCCCTCTCTTTTTCCCTCCCTCTCTCTCCCTCTCTTTTTCCCTCACTCTCTCTCCCTCTCTTTTTCCCCCACTCTCTCTCCCTCTCTTTTTCCCTCACTCTCAGTCCCTCTCTTTTTCCCTCACTCTCTCACTCAACGTTATTCATAAAACAGGCGTTATATTTTGAAGCCTTTTTTAATTCAGTTTTTAATTAACTCCTATTTTTTGAAGAAAAAAAAAACACCTGTTTTGCATTAGATTTATTTATTTATTTATGTTTTTATTTGTCAGACCCCTTTATCCCAGGCGGCTCACACAGGTGTTCCAGGGCAGCACAGGGTTACAATGCAAGCTTCATATTTAAACACAGTGTAGTTTACAGTCAGTGTAATTATAATAATAACACTGCTAGAATACAATATGAACCAGGATGCAATGCTATGAAAGCAGAAGTTCTCTCCAGGTGATTTGTCAATCCGTTTTGTGATATTGAAGTTTATGTTTTCATAATGTTGAACTCTTTGAAAACGCCGCTGTGTAGAGTCTCTCCACAGAGCTGTCCGTTCACAGAAGCCTGTTTCTCTTGAGATTTCAGTTATCGTGGATTTCACCATTTGTGTGGAATTTGTTGAACAATAATACAGCCCAGATCATTAGCAGATCTCATCCTCTCTCTCTCACTCTCTCCTCTCTCTCTCTCTCTCTCTCTCTCTCTCTGTCTCTGTCTGTCACTCTCTGTCTCTCTGTCTGTCGCTCTCTGTCTCTTTCTCTGTCTGTGTCTCTCTTTCTCTCTCTCTCGCTCGCTCTCTCTCTCTGTCTCTTTGTCTGTCACTCTCTCTCTGTCTCTATCTCTCTTTCTCTGTCTCTCTTTCTCTCACTGTCTCTCTGTCTGTCTCTCTGTCTGTCTCTCTCTCTCTCTGTCTCTATCTCTCTTTCTCTCACTCTCTCCTCTTTCTCACTCTCTCCTCTCTTTCTCTGTCTCTGTCTGTCTCTCTCTCTCTCTGTCTCTCTGTCTGTCGCTCTCTGTCTCTCTTTCTCTGTCTGTCTCTTTCTCTCTCTCTCGCTCGCTCTCTGTCTCTGTCTCTCTGTCTGTCACTCTGTCTCTCTCTTTCTCTGTCTGTCTCTCTCTCTCTGTCTCTATCTCTCTTTCTCTCTCTCACTCTCTCCTCTCTCTCACTCTCTCCTCTCTATCTCTGTCTCTCTGTCTGTCGCTCTGTCTCTCTCTTTCTCTGTCTGTCTCTCTCTCTCTCTCTGTCTCTCTGTCTGTCGCTCTCTGTCTCTCTTTCTCTGTCTGTCTCTGTCTCTCTCTCTCGCTCGCTCTCTGTCTCTGTCTCTCTGTCTGTCACTCTCTCTCTCTTTCTCTGTCTGTCTCTCTCTCTCTCTGTGTCTGTCTCTGTCTCTATCTCTCTTTCTCTGTCTCTCTTTCTCTCACTGTCTCTGTCTCGCTGTTTGTCTCTCTCTCTTTCTCTCTGTGTCTGCCTCTCCTGTCTCTGTCTCTGTCTCCGTCTCTCTCTGTCCCCTGTCAAACTGGTAGAGGTTACAGTGTGTGTATCGATCTCTCTCTAGAGTTTTTGTTTGGCTTTACACAAAAGGCTTAAATGATATAAAAATAAATAAATAAATAAATCGTTTATTTCAAGTCGTTTCGGACAAAAAGCCCTTCTTCAGCCGAGTGGAAAGTTCACTGTGCTGTGACGTCCGAAACGTCCTGAAATGTTTTTTCAATCAATTAAGCCTTTTGTGTAAATACCCCCCCCCCAAAAAAGTACTTGTTTAATTTTTGTGCACTGCAGTTACACCTCCTTCCAAACCTGTATATATATATATGTGCGTGTGTGTGTGTGTGTGTGTACGTGTATTGTGTGTATGTCTGTGTGTATATGTATGTATGTATTTATGTATATTTATATAAAGTGTATGCATGTGACTATAGCGCTCCCTCTCTCCTCTCCTCTCTCCTCCCCTCCTCTCTCCTCACCTCTCCTCCTCCCTCCTCTCCTCTCCTCTCCTGTCCCCTCCCCTCCTCTCCTCTCCTCCCCTCCTCTCCTCTCCTCTCCTCTCCTCCTCTCTCCTCTCCTCTCCTCTCCTCCCTCCTCTCCTCTCTTTCTCTCCTCTCTCCTCTCCTCACCTCTCCTCTCCTCTCCTCCTCTCCTCCTCTCTCCTCTCCTCACCTCTCCTCTCCTCTCCTGTCCCCTCCCCTCCTCTCCTCTCCTCCCCTCCTCTCCTCCCCTCCTGTCTCCTCCCCTCTCCTCTCCCCTCCTCTCCTGTCTCCTCCCCTCCTCTCCTCCCCTCTTCTCTCCTCCTCTCCTCTCCTTCTCTCCTGTCTCCTCTCCTCTCCTCTCCCCTCCCCTCCTCTCTCCTCCCCTGGACTAACACGCCCCCTGGTGTTTGCATGCAGCCATTGCATCCAGCAGATTGTGGAGGCTGTGCTTCACTGTCACCAGCTGGGGGTCGTGCACCGTGACCTCAAGGTGAGTGGAGAGTGAGGGTCGTGACGTGGCTTGGCGTCCCCTCTCTGCGTGTGCGTGTGCGTGTGCGTGTGCGTGTGTCGTGTGTAGCTCTCGAGAGATTGATTAAGATGCTGTGGTTTGTGGTCCACTTACTGTGTTGTGCTATAAAAAATGCAATTGAGTTTTATTTTACAGGGGTTTCTGATATTATTATTATTATTATTATTATTATTATTATTATTATTATTATTATTATTATTATTATTATTATGTTGTTGTTGCTTTACTTTTTTTATTTTTTATTTCTATGTTTTTTTTTTACACTTTCATTTGGTTTTTAGCCAAAAATAATGAATATACAGCAGCTCAAAAAAAAACCAATTCACTTTTCTTCCGTTAGAGTTCACTTTGATCACCGAAACCCAGATCAAGCTACAGCTGGATTAGAGCAATGCTTTATATCCAGGGTATCTCTCAATTATAAACACGATTATTATTATTATTATTATTATTATTATTATTATTATTATTTGTCTTTATCCAAGGCGACTCACACAGGTGTTCCAGGGCAGCACAGGGTTACAATGCAAGCTTCATATTTAAACACAGTGTAGTTTACAGTCAGTGCAAATAATAAGAACACTACTAGAATACAGTATGAACTGCAGCAAGTTAGGATTGTAAAGCACAGAGAGGTCTGGTAAAGCATAGGAAAGCATTGTAAAGCACAGAGAGGTCTGGTAAAGCATAGGGAAACATTGTAAAGCACAGAGAGGTCTGGTAAAGCATAGGGAAGCATTGTAAAGCACAGAGAGGTCTGGTAAAGCATAGGGAAACATTGTAAAGCACAGAGAGGTCTGGTAAAGCATAGGGAAGCATTGTAAAGCACAGAGAGGTCTGGTAAAGCATAGGGAAGCATTGTAAAGCACAGAGAGGTCTGGTAAAGCATAGGCAAGCATTGTAAAGCACAGAGAGGTCTGGTAAAGCATAGGGAAGCATTGTAAAGCACAGAGAGGTCTGGTAAAGCATAGGAAAGCATTGTAAAGCACAGAGAGTCTGGTAAAGCATAGGCAAGCATTGTAAAGCACAGAGAGGTCTGGTAAAGCATAGGAAAGCATTGTAAAGCACAGAGAGTCTGGTAAAGCATAGGCAAGCATTGTAAAGCACAGAGAGGTATTAAAAAGGAAACCATCCAAGCCTGGTACAGCCAGGGGACTCGCATGGGGGGAGAACTGACTGATTTGCTGTTAATGTTTTATAAGGTCGTCGTTCAGGAAAAGCAGGTTTGATTTGAGTGGAGATTCGCACCTCTGCATTATAACAAAATAATGAAAAAGGAAGTGAAGCATCGAGGCAGCTGCAATGCAGCTCAGGGGTGCCGTGACTCTGATTGAACAGACAGGGAGTCATGTGCTGGGCTGCCGCTATCTGGGGCAGGGAGGGGGCAGGGGAGGGCAGGCTCCATCTCAACAGCAACGGCAACACAATCTTAAAAATAAAACCCAATAATGTACAGAGCGCACTTAACCCTTCCCTCCCTGGATACCTGTGCAGGTGTAGCTTTAACAGCAAAACGAGAGCTTTTTTCTTTTTCCATTTATTTATTTATTTATTTGGCAGACGTCTTTATCCAAGGCGACTCACACAGGTGTTCCAGGGCAGCACAGGGTTACAATGCAAGCTTCATATTTAAACACAGTGTAGTTTACAGAAAGTGCAAATAATAATAACACTACTAGAATACAATATGAACCAGGATGCAGCCAGTTAGGATCACAGCAAGTTATATCTACAGTGACATGTTAGCAGTGCAATAGTGCAAGGATAGCGCATCAGCTGAGGATCCAGTAACGTGGTGCTGAGGTCAGGCGAGTCCAGTGCAGAGCAGGAGGGGCGGAGCAGGAGATCTACAAGTTCATGGGTCAGTAAATAAATAAACAAACACTGTAGTTTTCAACGAGAATATATTTCGTCCAGTGCTTTCATCGCCAGACAGAAATCGGGCAAGCTTCAGCTGAGGATCTGCTGAGCGTGTTGTTGTCAGTTTGATGGATTCTCTGCTCAGAGATCCCATTGCAGAGCAGTTTGAGCCAGTCCAGGTTTTACTAATAATAATTATAATAATAATTTTAATAATAATAATTCCCTTGCATAGTAATGTATTATTATTATTATTATTATTATTATTATTATTATTATTATTATTATTATTATTATTATTATTATTAATATCATTGTCAATTATTATTATTATTATTATTATCATTATTATCATTATCATCGTCATTATTATTAGTCTTGTGGATTCAGTGTAAGCCCTGCACTGGTTTGATCTCTGCTTTGATCTCTCCTCGCCCCATCTCCATTCTGCAGCTCCCAGGAGATCCAGGCTGTGAAGGGTTAACGCAGGCTGGGTTAAGAATCGCTCTGCCTCTCTGCAGTGGATTTGATCAGCATTGCGCTCTCTTAGATGCGGGAGAAGGGGGGGGGGGGGTACTGCTCCAAACTCCTCTCTCCAGTCTCTAATCCAATATTATTTTCATAAGAAAAAAAAATCAATATTAATATTTTTTTTTTTAAAGGAAATGAAATGAAATACAAGAAATGAAATCAATCTCCTGAGCTGTTTGGTTCGTTGAGGCCCGATAAACGAAACTCTAGGGACAGTTTCAACTGTGTTTTGTTTTTTTTTCACAATAGAGTTTATTGTAATTTTTCAAAACAGTGCTTTACCTCTTACAGGCAGACACACTGGGGCTGATCAAGCTGCTAGTAAAACCTGGACTGGGTGACGCTGCTGTGGAACAGGAGTCTGATTCCCAGCCCTGCAGTCTTACCTGAAAAAAACAGTCCTCTAAAGTCTTGTGAACTGGGCATCTAGTTTCAGAACACAGCTTTAAATTACACTTGATCACCCGAAAATTAAAAAGAGGTTTTAGATTACCCCAGCGTGTGCGTGTGCGTGCGGCGTGTGCGTGTCGTGTGTCAGTTTTCTCAGATTCATGTTTCCTCTCCTCTCTGTAGCCTGAGAACCTGCTCCTGGCCAGTAAGTGTAAAAACGCAGCCGTGAAGCTGGCTGATTTCGGACTGGCCATCGAGGTGCAGGGAGAGCAGCAGGCATGGTTCGGTGAGTGAAACCATCAACCACTGAGACACACAGAGACACACAGAGACACGCTGAGCCACACAGAGACACGCTGAGCCACACAGAGACACGCTGAGCCACACAGAGACACACAGAGACACGCTGAGCCACACAGAGACACACAGAGTCACACTGAGCCACACAGAGACACACAGAGTCACACTGAGCCACACAGAGACACGCTGAGCCACACAGAGACACACAGAGTCACACTGAGCCACACAGAGACACGCTGAGCCACACAGAGACACGCTGAGCCACACAGAGACACACAGAGACACGCTGAGCCACACAGAGACACACAGAGTCACACTGAGTCACACAGACACGCTGAGTCACACTGAGCCACAGCAGGTGGCACTGCACAACACACGGTCCGGTGCAGGCTGTGTATTATTCTAATCCTGATAATAACATGACTGCTGCTGCTAGCAGTAGTGTCGCTAGCCCCGGCCGTGTCTCAGTCAGCGTGTTTCTGTGGCTGCATTCCCGCCTCACGCTCCCTGTCCTTTCCCAGGATTTGCCGGAACGCCAGGATACCTGTCTCCCGAGGTGCTGCGGAAAGAAGCGTACGGAAAACCCGTGGATATCTGGGCATGCGGTGAGTCCAAGAGGAACTGAAAACAAAGTGCAACCACAAACGTTTCCACTAGAAGTCTTTCTCAGTGTCTTCAGTGTAAATTCAATGGCAAACGTTTCCACTAGAAGTCTCTCTCAGTGTCTTCAGTGTAAATTCAATGGCAAACGTTTCCACTAGAAGTCTTTCTCAGTGTCTTCAGTGTAAATTCAATGGCAAACGTTTCCACTAGAAGTCTTTCTCAGTGTCTTCAGTGTAGATTCAATGGCAAACGTTTCCACTAGAAGTCTTTCTCAGCGTCTTCAGTGTAGATTCAATGGCAAACGTTTCCACTAGAAGTCTTTCTCAGTGTCTTCAGTGTAAATTCAATGGCAAACGTTTCCACTAGAAGTCTTTCTCAGTGTCTTCAGTGTAGATTCAATGGCAAACGTTTCCACTAGAAGTCTTTCTCAGCGTCTTCAGTGTAGATTCAATGGCAAACGTTTCCACTAGAAGTCTTTCTCAGCGTCCTCAGTGCAATACTGAGTAAGATCACATTGAAAAAATTGAAAAAAAAGATCACATTTCGAAATCTAACATGAAACACTACTGAACTGCTATTATGGCTTCCGGTAGCGATATTGCAGTGTCTTTGATTACATGATATTAAATAAATGATCTAAATTATGTTCATATATATATATATATATTGTTGATTGTCTCAATCGTAAAATTCTCGGTGATACTAAACGTTTGCCGCAGCTGTAGGTCTGACGTCTTGTTTCTTTGCCTGTATTGATGTGTTGATGTATTGATGTGTTGATGTGTTGATGTATTGATGTATTGATGTGTTGATGTATTGATGTATTGATGTGTTGGTGTGTTGATGTGTTGATGTGTTGGTGTGTTGATGTGTTGGTGTGTTGGTGTGTTGATGTGTTGGTGTGTTGGTGTGTTGGTGTGTTGGTGTGTTGATGTGTTGATGTGTTGGTGTGTTGATGTGTTGGTGTGTTGGTGTGTTGATGTGTTGGTGTGTTGGTGTGTTGATGTGTTGATGTGTTGGTGTGTTGGTGTGTTGGTGTGTTGGTGTGTTGATGTATTGATGTGTTGATGTGTTGATGTATTGATGTGTTGATGTGTTGATGTGTTGATGTGTTGGTGTATTGGTGTGTTGATGTGTTGGTGTGTTGGTGTGTTGATGTGTTGGTGTGTTGATGTGTTGATGTGTTGATGTGTTGATGTGTTGGTGTGTTGATGTGTTGATGTGTTGATGTGTTGATGTGTTGATGTATTGATGTGTTGATGTGTTGATGTGTTGGTGTGTTGATGTGTTGATGTATTGATGTGTTGATGTGTTGATGTGTTGGTGTGTTGATGTGTTGGTGTGTTGATGTGTTGGTGTGTTGATGTGTTGGTGTGTTGATGTGTTGATGTGTTGATGTGTTGATGTATTGATGTGTTGATGTGTTGGTGTATTGGTGTATTGGTGTGTTGGTGTGTTGATGTGTTGGTGTGTTGATGTGTTGATGTGTTGGTGTGTTGATGTGTTGATGTATTGATGTGTTGATGTGTTGATGTGTTGGTGTGTTGATGTGTTGGTGTGTTGGTGTGTTGATGTGTTGGTGTGTTGATGTGTTGGTGTGTTGATGTGTTGATGTGTTGGTGTGTTGATGTGTTGATGTGTTGGTGTGTTGATGTATTGATGTGTTGATGTATTGATGTATTGATGTGTTGATGTATTGATGTGTTGATGTATTGATGTGTTGATGTGTTGATGTGTTGATGTATTGATGTGTTGGTGTGTTGATGTGTTGATGTGTTGATGTGTTGGTGTGTTGATGTGTTGGTGTGTTGATGTGTTGGTGTGTTGATGTGTTGATGTATTGATGTGTTGATGTGTTGATGTATTGATGTATTGATGTATTGGTGTATTGATCTGTGTGTCTGCGGTGGCTTTCATTTTAGGGGTGATCCTGTATATCCTTCTCGTGGGGTACCCTCCTTTCTGGGATGAAGATCAACACAAACTCTACCAGCAGATCAAAGCTGGTGCCTACGATGTGAGTAACAGGGGGACCCTGCCCCGGTAATAATAATAATAATAATAATAATAATAATAATAATAATAATAATAATAATAATAATGATGATGTAACCTTTATTTGACCAGGAATATCCCACTGGGATTCAAATCTCACAGTGAAAGTGAAATGAAACACAGAGCGATATTGTAAAGCACAGTACAAGGCTAGCAAAGTGTTTCTCAAGCATGAAAGCACAGGCAAGCATTGCAAAGCACACAGAGGGACAGCACAGCATAGAAAAAACAGAACAGGTCAAACTCTGGTCAATGCACAGTACAGCCATCCACGAAGAACCACTGGCCTGTTAAACACTGAGCCCTGCTGACTCTAGAAATGTTCAAAGAGATGTAATAAACTCAACGACAAACACTTCAACGGCAAACGTTTCCACTAGAAGTCTTTCTCAGCGTCTTCAGTGTAAATTCAATGGCAACGTTTCCACTAGAAGTCTTTCTCAGCGTCTTCAGTGTAAATTCAATGGCAAACGTTTCCACTAGAAGTCTTTCTCAGCGTCTTCAGTGTAAATTCAATGGCAACGTTTCCACTAGAAGTCTTTCTCAGCGTGTTCAATGTAAATTCAATGGCAAACATTTCCACTAGAAGTCTTTCTCAGGGTCTTAATAATAATTTCTCAATCTCATCAAAGGGTAGCCCAATTTTTTAAAAAAAGCAAATAATAAAACAGTTTGTTTTTTTTTTAAATTAAACTACGGCACAGTGTTTAAAATGTTGTGATAGCAGGGCACAGTCAGCAGTGTCAGCGACTGGATCCTGAGACCCCCCACTCTCTCTCCCCAGTTCCCCTCCCCAGAGTGGGACACGGTCACCCCCGAGGCAAAGAATCTCATCAACCAGATGCTGACCATCAACCCGGTCAAGAGGATCACCGCGCAGGAGGCTCTCAACCACCCCTGGGTCTGCGTGAGTACCGCCCCCTGCAGGACAGCTCCGGCACTACAGCACACACAGCGACACTCCAGAGACAGATTGGATTATTATTATAGTACTGCTAATAATAATTATAATAATAATAATAATAGTAATAATAATTGAACCTTTATTTAACCAGGAATATCCCATTTGGGATTAAAATCTCTTTCTCAAGGGAGACCTGGTCAAGAAGCTTGCGTGCAATACAGAAATGAAACACAGAGCGATATTGTAAAACACAGTACAAGGCTAGCAAAGTGTTTCTCAAGCGTGAAAGCACAGGCAAGCATTGCAAAGCACACAGAGGGACAGCGCAGCATAGAAAAAACAGAACAGGTCAAACTCTGGTCAATGCAGGGGAGAGGACGTTTTGGGGTGGGGTGGGGTGCAATTTTACCGTGCAGATTTGCAGCGGCAGGCTTTTCTGAAGGGCTGGGTGCGGTGCTAGACGTGTTCTCAGCCTCTCCCCAGCCCTGCTCTGCGTTCTCTGTCTTGAGCCCTGTGTGCCTCGTCTCTCTCTCTCCACAGCAACGCTCCACCGTGGCCTCCATGATGCACAGGCAGGAGACCGTCGAGTGTCTCAAGAAATTCAACGCCCGGAGAAAACTCAAGGTGAGTCCCCGCCGTCCCCCTGTCCCCTGTCCCCCGTCCCCTCCCGTCCCCTCGCTCTCTGTTTCAGCAGTGACTCTTCTGTTGCGTGTTTGTAAGTTGCTGTATACAGTGCAGTCACTTCAGGAAGCTCCCCTGTAGACTGGGCTGCATTCATATTCAACATTAATCCAGAAAGACAGGGTTTCTTTCTCAGCGTCTTCAGTGTAAATTCAATGGCAAACGTTTCCACTAGAAGTCTTTCTCAGCGTCTTCAGTGTAAATTCAATGGCAAACGTTTCCACTAGAAGTCTTTCTCAGTGTCTTCAGTGTAAATTCAATGGCAAACGTTTCCACTAGAAGTCTCTCTCAGCGTCTTCAGTGTGAATTCAATGGCAAACGTTTCCACTAGAAGTCTTTCTTAGCGTCTTCAGTGTAAATTCAATGGCAAACGTTTCCACTAGAAGTCTTTCTCAGCGTCTTCAGTGTAAATTCAATGGCAAACGTTTCCACTAGAAGTCTTTCTCAGCGTCTTCAGTGTAAATTCAATGGCAAACGTTTCCACTAGAAGTCTTTCTCAGTATCTTAAGTGTAAATTCAATGGCAAATGTTTCTGCTAGAAGTCTCTCTCAGTGTCTTCAGCGTACACAATATTTTAGGTGAGGTCTTACTATTGCATTGTAAAGTTTTAACATTACTTCCCTTGATTTAAATTCAACACTTCTCACAGTATATCCGAGCATCTTGTTGGCCTTTTTTATAGCTTCCCCACATTGCCATTTGCCATGTGTCTGCCCAGTTCTGAATGCTGTCTAGATCATTTTGAATGACCTTTGCTGCTGCAACAGTGTTTGCCACTGTGTAACATCATGTAATCAAAGAAACTACAAAAATGATATCGCAAAAAAAAAAAGTCTACCGGAAGCCATAATGGTAGTACAGTAGTATTTCATGTTAGATTTCGAAATGACACATTTTTCAAATGTTGTAGTTTTTTATTAAGTATCTGGAAAACTGATTAATTCAATATGTTAATGTCACGTTATTGAGCAGGTTCCACTTCATGAAGCACAAGGAGTTCATTCTACAGGGAGATGCAATGCTTTTGAGCTGTGCATCTCCTCTGCACATGCTCAGTTGTACCCCGCTGTATCGATTCCTGGTTGCTCTGTACCCCGGCTTGGCTGAGTTAGCCCCCACCTTGCCCCAGGGCTGGGCACAGTGTTCTCCAGGGTGCTCCCAATTCGTGTTTAATCTTCGCTGTCCTTGCTTTTAACCTCGTTAGATCAGTCGATTTGATCTCAGTCCAGGTTAAATCCCTCTCGTTTTGTATCTTGCAAAGCCACGAGTTTGAAATTGTGAAGGTTGAAATGTGACCTGTCCAGCTGTCCAGCAGTGACCCACGCTCTCTCTCTTGTCCTCCGCGAGGCGCCATACTGACCACCATGCTGGTCACACGGAATTTCTCTGGTAAGTAAAACACATTGGTGTACAACCCCCTAAAAACTGTCTGTGCCTTTCACAATGCGAGCTTTGAAACCAACCAATCAGAGTCCAGCTCCTGACAAAGGTGGCGGCTCCTCCCACCCCTGTGTGATTGGCGATTGATGGTTCGAGGTCAGGGGTCAGGGAGCTTATGCAGTCTGCACAGCTGTCACTTGTAGGGAATGCAGGTTTGCTTAAATATATATTTGGTAGAAGTATTTGTCAGGTTGGTTCGATTTTCTTTCACTTTTGGTGCCTGGTTCTGTCAATGCGGTTGAATTTGATACTTCGTTCAGATAAATCTCCTCTGTTTTTTGTAGAGCATTTTACAGCAGAGCTGCTGATTCCCCGGTGCTGTAAAATGCTCTGTAACACAGAGAGCGTCTCTCATTACTGTGTATTTACAGAGCAGTTACTCAGTGAATACATGTGCGATTACACAGCATTACAATGTTGTCATGCATAGTTAGCATGTACTAAATGTGTAAATGTTTTTGGATGATATATGTAAGTACACAATTGTATTAGAAAACGGTTAGGGTCAGGGTCAGGATTAGGGGGGTCAGGTTTCAGATTAGGAGGGTTAGGGTCCGGATTTAGGGGGTCAGGGTCCGGATTTGAGGGGTTAGGGTCCAGATTAGGAGGTTAGGGTCCGGAGTAGGGGTCAGGGTCCGGATTAGGGGGTCAGGGTCAGGATTAGGGGGGTCAGGGTCCGGATTAGAGGGTTAGGGTTATATAACCCCTCACACACACACGCACTCTGCCATTGTCTATCTCAAAGGCTCTCTCCTGGTTAAATAAATCCATTTATAGTCCTCTCGATATAAAAACTCTCCACGAGTCTGATTTGTGAGGCCCGTGCGTATGGAGAGCTGGCGAGATGACCAGAGGCTGGCTCTCCGCTCGCTGTCAGCACAGATTGGGCCTCGCTGCTGTTTGAAAAGGTCAGGCCTCCTGCCTTCAGAGCAGCTCTCTCTCTCTCTAGCTCCCTCTCCCTCTCTCTCCCTCCCCTCTCTCTCTCTCTCTCTCTCTCTGTGTTTGAGCGGCTGATTTCATTTTATTAAGAGAAGGGGTGAGTCACGCTGAGTTTATAAAAGAATATCGGGCAAGGCCGGGCTCCGGGGCTCTGAGGACTTCATGCCTAGAAGCTGCAGCGCTTTGGAAATGACACATGTTGCGTTTTATATCTTGAGCTTAACGAGGCTTGCTTATATCATGGATGGGAAAAAAGCTGCAGCTATAAACCAGCTGTCCTTCAAGAGGAACGTTCAGCGGGATGATGATGTCACGATGACGTCACCATAGAATGTTCATTCCAAGAGGTTCCACAGTGACTCATTGGAAAATGAATTCGCGTTATTGTTGCTTGCTGGCTGCATTTGTCCCATAGCAGTGATTTTTACTTATATAGAAAATATATATTATATATATATATATATATATATATATATACAGTACTGTGCAAAAGTTTTAGGCAGGTGTGAAAAAATGCTGTAAAGTAAGAATGCTTTCAAAAATAGACATGTTAAGAGATTATATTTATTAACTAAATGCAAAGTGAGTGAACAGAAGAAAAATCTACATCAAATCCATATTTGGTGTGACCACCCTATTATATACATATAATATACAGCCGTGTGCGAATGTATCAGAACACCTCCAGATGTGTCATTGATATCCTTTATATACCCGCCTGCATGGAAACCTCTGGGTGTGAGAATTTCAATCTCCAGTAATCAGTGATATAGAAACACACTCGTGTGTGAAAATGCCAGACCGCTTTGTGCTTTAATCAGGCGTCTTAAACAACTTCTAAAAAAGTCTCCTGCGTTTTATCGTGTGTGGCTCTGTGTTCCTTTTCTTGTGACTATTTTAAATGAATCGCACGTGTGGTCTATTAAAATCACCCATTAAATGAGACAATCACCCACTTGCCTGTTTTGGAGTTTCATCTCCAGCGGTTTGATTTCAGACGCACAGCAGATCAGAACCACAGAAGCGATGGGGTGTTCTAATACACGGGCACGCTGCTGTGTATAGACTGTACATAGATATTTAGAGAGAGACAGAGAGAGAGAATTCAGAAACAGAGCCCAGCTCTATCTCAGGAGAATCAGGATCCAGCAGGATGCTCATCAATCACTAGAAATACTTGATGAAGACAAAGAAAAGTGGTTGATAAACTGGAAGCTCTCTGTTTTAATAATGAGCTGCACCTCCTTCTTCAGAGAGCCTGGTAGAAATAGCCGGGCAGACT
>CM060282.1:9258484-9378484 GCA_030684275.1 Acipenser oxyrinchus oxyrinchus
CCCAGCATCCCTCACTGTTACGACTGATGCTGAGGCATGCTGGGAACCGTAGTTTTTAGTCAGATTTCTTGTAGCCCTGATCATTTTAGTACGACTTCTTCAGCTGCCTGTATCAAAAAAAGAACTACGGGTCTCATCATCCCTCACTGTTACGACCGGTGCTGAGGCATGCTGGGAGTTGTAGTTTTTAGTCCGATTTCTTGTAGCCCTGATCATTTTAGTATGACTTCTTCAACTGCCTTTATAAAAATAAAAAAAAAGAACTACGGGTCGCATCATCCCTCACTGTTACAAACGGTGCTGAGGCATGCTGGGAGCTGTAGTTTTAGTAGGTGGTCCTGTGATAGCCAGGGCTGGGGTGGGTGCAGCACATTCAGATCCCTGTCCCTCTCTGCTTAGCCTTTGTTTGCTCAGAACGAGGGTTCAGATCATTCAGGGCCCCTCTTCTGAGCTCCCGAGCTGTTTGGTGTCTTGGTTTTTCTCGTAACCCTGACGTAGAATTGCACCCCCGGGAGTTTGGTTTGCTCTCCTCGTGAACGCGGTCCGTGTGATCGTTTCCGGGGGACAGACAGAAGCGTTGCGATTGCTGCTCGCTCGGTTATTATTACATTATAACTATTAAACTGTGTCTCTCTCTCCCTCTTCCTCTCTGCAGTAGCGAAGAGTCTACTGAACAAGAAAGCTGATGTGAAGGTAAGCGTGCCTCTGTGTGTGCGTGCGTGTGCGTGCGTGTGTGTGTGTGTCTGTCTGAGTCTGTCCCTCGAGCTCTCCCTTTCCCTCTCCCTCTGTCTCTCCCTCTCTATCTCCTTCTCTCTCCCTCTCCCCCTCCCTTTCTCTCTCTCTCTCCCCCCCTGTGCTGCTGTCCTGTCTCTGTCTCTGTCTCTGTGTGTCCCTGACTCTGTGACTCTGTCTGTCAGTGCCTGCTCTCTCAGGCTGTGCTGCTGTCCTGTTTCTGTCTCTGTCTCTGTCTCTGCGTGTCCCTGGTTCTGTGACTCTGTCTGTCAGTGCCTGCTCTCTCAGGCTGTGCTGCTGTCCTGTCTCTGTCTCTGTCTCTGTCTCTGTCTCTGTCTCTGTCTCTGCGTGTCCCTGGTTCTGTGACTCTGTCTGTCAGTGCCTGCTCTCTCACAGCTCCACAAGCCTGACCGCATCGCCTGCTCTGATGCAGTAAACCCTTGAGAAGGTAAACCTGTTAGGATAGACAACTCAGTGAGCCCAACAATACCACTGTGAGGGATCGACTAGCTAGGGATCTCAACCACTGAGTGGAGCAGGCTCGGGATCAACACTTTACACTGTGTGAGATCACAGTGACAACATGGGAAAGCACAGAGAGGTCTGGTAAAGCATAGGGAAGCATTGTAAAGCACAGAGAGGTCTGGTAAAGCATAGGGAAGCATTGTAAAGCACAGAGAGGTCTGGTAAAGCATAGGGAAGCATTGTAAAGCACAGAGAGGTCTGGTAAAGCACAGGGAAGCATTGTAAAGCACGGAGAGGTCTGGTAAAGCACAGAGAGGTCTGGTAAAGGATATGGAAGCATTGTAAAGCGCAGAGAGGTGTGGTAAAGCATAGGGAAGCATTGTAAAGCACAGAGAGGTATGGTAAAGCATATGGAAGCATTGTAAAGCACAGAGAGGTATGGCAAAGCATAGACAAGCATTGTAAAGCACAGAGAGGTCTGGTAAAGCACAGAGAGGTCTGGAAAAGGATATGGAAGCATTGTAAAGTGCAGAGAGGTGTGGTAAAGCATAGGGAAGCATTGTAAAGCACAGAGAGGTATGGTAAAGCATATGGAAGCATTGTAAAGCACAGAGAGGTATGGTAAAGCATATGGAAGCATTGTAAAGCACAGAGAGGTCTGGTAAAGCATAGGGAAGCATTGTAAAGCACAGAGAGGTATGGTAAAGCATATGGAAGCATTGTAAAGCACAGAGAGGTCTGGTAAAACATATTAAAAAATGTGATGAGCTCTGATGGGCTGAACGGCCTCCTCTCGTTCAGGGAGTTCTGTTCCTGTTTTTCCTCTCGACTCTCCATCTCTGTCTCGCTCTCTCTCTCGCTCTCTTTCTTTTCCTTGCTCGTTCGCTCGGCAGTCTCTCTCTCTTCACCTCCCTCGTTCCTTGTCCGCTCTGCAAATCTATTCTGGTGTGCCATGCAGTGGCCTGAAAGCTATTCTTTTGAGCAGCTGATGCTGAGGGAACGCGCAGGCGCTTTGTGTGGCTTGGAACCTGGTTTCAGGAGACTGGGGTTTCAGGGCGCTGCGCGGCACACCAGGCAGGGAGACTTGGGGTTTGATACAGCACCCTCAAACTAGGTCTCCCGGGGGTCTCCTGGAAGCAGGTTTCAAGACACTTTTTTTTAAATTTTATTTTTATTATTATTTTGTATTTATTACAAACCACCTATCTGGGAGGACCTGCACAAGTCCGGATGTGTCCCAGTATCCCAGTATGAAAGCTCTAACTGGTCACCAGCTATCCAGTAGGTGGAGCTGGAGCTCCCAACACAATTCAGAGACTCTCAATGCCAGGATGTTTCATATGGATCAGTACTACACTACAATACAATACACTGCAATACAATACAATACAATACAATACAATACACTACACTACACTACACTACAATACAATACAATACACTGCAATACAATACAATACAATACAATACAATACAATACAATACAATACAATACAATACAATACAATACAATACAATACAATACAATACAATACACTACAATACAATACAATACACTACAATACAATACAATACAATACAATACACTACAATACAATACAATACACTACAATACAATACAATACAATACACTACAATACACTACAATACAATACAATACAATACAATACAATACACTACAATACTGCACAATACAATACACTACAATACAATACACTACACTGCAATACACTACAATACAATACAATACACTACACTACACTACAATACAATACACTACAATACAATACACTACACTACAATACAATACACTACAATACACTACACTACACTACAATACACTACAATACACTACACTACAATACACTACACTACAATACACTACAATACACTACACTACACTACAATACACTACAATACAATACACTACACTACAATACACTACAATACACTACACTACAATACACTACAATAAAGCACACTACACTACACTACACTACAATACACTACAATACAATACACTACAATACAATACAGCTCAATACAATACACTACACTACACTACACTACAATACACTACACTACACTAATACAATACACTACACTACACTGCAATACACTACAATACACTACACTACACTACAATACACTACACTGCAATACAATACAATACAGCACAATACAATACACTACACTGCAATACACTACAATACACTACACTACAATACACTACAATACACTACAATACACTACAATACAGCACAATACACTACACTACACTACACGGCAATACACTACAATACAATACACTACACTACAATGCAATACACTACAATACACTACACTACACTACAATACACTACAATACAGCACAATACAATACACTACAATACAATACACTACAATACTGCACAATACAATACACTACAATACAATACACTACACTGCAATACACTACAATACACTACACTACAATACAATACACTACACTGCAATACACTACAATACACTACAATACAATACACTACAATACAATACACTACAATACACTACACTACAATACAATACACTACAATACACTACACTGCAATACAATACACTACAATACAATACACTACAATACAATACACTACAATACACTACACTGCAATACACTACACTACAATACACTACAATACACTACACTACAATACAATACACTACAATACAATACACTACAATACAATACACTACACTACACTACACTACAATACACTACAATACACTACACTACACTACACTACAATACACTACAATACAGCACAATACAATACAATACACTACAATACAATACACTACAATACAATACACTACACTACAATACAATACACTACACTACAATACAATACACTACACTACAATACAATACACTACAATACACTACACTACACTACAATACACTACAATACAACACAATACACTACAATACAATACAATACAATACACTGCAATACAATACAATACACTACAATACAATACACTACACTACAATACACTACACTACACTACACTACACTATACTATACTATACTACACTGCAATGCACTGCAATACAATACACTGCAATACAATACAATACAATACACTACACTACAATACACTACAATACAATACACTACACTACACTACAATACAATACCCTGCAATACACTACAATACACTACAATACAATACACTACACTACAATACAATACAATACACTACAATACAATACAATACAATACACTACAATACAATACAATACAATACAATACAATACAATACAATACAATACACTACAATACAATACAATACAATACAATACAATACAATACACTACAATACAATACAATACAATACACTACAATACAATACACTACAATACAATACACTACACTACAATACAATACACTGCAATACAATACAATACAATACACTACAATACAATACAATACACTACACTACACTACACTACACTACAATACACTACACTACAATACAATACAATACAATACACTGCAATACAATACAATACACTACAATACAATACAATACAATACAATACAATACAATACAATACACTGCAATACAATACAATACAATACACTACAATACAATACAATACAATACAATACAATACAATACAATACAATACAATACAATACAATACAATACAATACAATACAATACAATACACTACAATACAATACAATACAATACAATACAATACAATACAATACAATACACTACAATACAACACAATACAATACAATACAATACAATACAATACAGTACACTGCAATACAATACACAAGGTGCTAGTGATCGGTGCTGGCGAGATTCAGGGTTGCTTAGCGACCCTGGAACCACACAGAGGCGCTGAGAGGGGTGAAGGAGTTATTCTGGGATGTTCCGCAAGGCTGACGCTCGAAGTCTATTTGTGGGTCTGTCTGCACCGTTGCTCCTGTTTTCTCAATAAAGACTCCTTTTAACAGCAGTGAAGCAGGGCCAGGAAGCAGGGAGTTCACATTTTGAAACCTTCAGTCGTGTTTTGTGGAGCTAATATTATAGAAACGGTAAAAGAGACTTCATAAAATTCAATGACAGAAGACTTTTTTTTCCTTCAGTTTATGTTAGTTGGCCAAAAAATGTTGCATCACCTAGAATTTTAGGATTGAGACCTAATTAAAATAAAAAAATAAACTATAGGAACATCATTTCTGTTATTTAACATCATGTGATCAAAGAAACTACAAAAAATGATATCGCGAAAGTCTAATTCGAAATATTCCGTTGTCAGTTTGTCATTTAATTTAAGCCTGTGGGGGAAAACTAAAAACCAGGAAACGGGAATTCGAATCGTGAGCGCGATTGGAATGACGGTATTAAGGTCCGCCACGGTTTAGATCATTAAAATGGGCTTGAACCTCTTACTCGCCCTGAGGGATTTGCTGACACGACAGCTCCTTTAAGAAGTATTGATGGGCAGTTGTTCAATAAATCCATGCATTGAGTCGCTTTTGAAAAAAAAAGAGAAAACCTGTCCTTCCCTCACCTTTACGACCAAGCACAAATCGATGGCGGTCGAAGGCCGCTCAGAGTGTTTGAAAAGCCAGCTGGAAGGCCATTTTCCGTCCGTCCCTTTTCACTGGGAGCTACAGCCTTCGGTACGACAGTAAAAACGCCCCCGCGATCTGTGCTCGATTGCAAAGGTGAGGGGAGGACGGCTTTTCTTCTTTCGAAGTCGATTGTAAAGGTGAGGGGAGGACGGCTTTTCTTGTTTTGAAGTCAACACCATTAATAAATGGATTTATGGAATACCTGCCGATAAATGCTTCTTAGAGGCGATTACTAGAGTTTCTACATACCCCTAATTATTATTGAGTCCATATGAACATCAAAATATTTATTAAGTCTTTGCAATACCTGTATTTCACACACACACACATTAGAATCACACGGAGCACTTTTCCCTTTGAGCTGTAAGGGCATTTTGATCCAGCAGGGGCCACTGTTGCTCCCCCCGCCCCCCTGAAGTCTACTGCACCATCTAGTGGGCAAAACATAGCACTGCATCATTGTTGTAATACCGGCCCCCCCCCCCCCGCAAAGTTTAAGATGTCGTTTATTATTTTGTTTCCCCCCCCGTATATGCATCTGTTTCTTTAATTGATGAATTATTTATTAATTTCCATTATTTTATTCACATTCTTTCATTCTTTCTCTCCTCTCTCTCTCTCTCTCTTTTTTTGTCTAGCCATCATTTCAGAAACGAAATCCAGCTCTTCTGTTCAGTACATGGTGAGGATCACCCTTTATTAAACTGGCTTCACTTTCGGAGGGCTGGTTGTAGGGAAGCATATTAGCGTCGCACGGAGGTTCCCGGGACAATCGAGTACCCAGCGCAACGCTAACATGCTTCCCCCCGCACACACCCGCACCATGGGGAGTCTTTTCAGAAGCTGTTTTTGCTGGTCAACAACGATTGAAGCAGAAACAGCAATCTAAAATCCCTCCCAGCACACACACACTGCGATAGAAGATTCAACCAAAAAAAAAAAAGGTCTAGTGTTTGGGAAATTTGGATGATGTGAAGCTTATTTAATACGGTATTCTTTTAGAGAGAGAGAGAGAGAGAGAGAAAAACGAGAGAGAGAGAGGAATGAGAGACAGGAAGCAGAGAGAGAGAGAGAAAAGAGAGAGAGAGAGAGAGAGAGAGAGAGAGAGAGAGAGAAAGAGAGAGAAACGAGAGAGGAAAAGGAGAGAGGAAACGTTTGCAGGCAACTTTTTTTTGTGTGTGCGCCGTTTTTTTAAGCAAGCAGAGATTGAGCGAAGACGCTGCAAACTCGGAGTTGCTCGGCCGCGGAATCGCCTTTCAGGAGTGTTGATCGGCAGCTATTAAATAAATCCCTTCATTACCGTGTCGAGAGCAAAACCAGGCAAGCCGTCCTTCCCTCACCTTTACAATCGAGTACCCAGCGCTGGCGACTAGCTCCCACGCCCAGTGGTTTAAAAAGCTGATTGGAGATTTACTTTCCTCTCATCCGGGGACATTTTACTGCTGTGAACCAATTTGGTGATTTGGTGATTTGGTGATTTGGTGATTTGCTGGGAATTGCCCACCAGATTCAGCCGGCTGTTTTAAAAGACGATTCAGAGAAACAGCAGCTGTGAAAAGCAGTGCATTGTGGGAGAGTGTGGAGCTGGGAAGCATTGCATTGTGGGAGAGCTGAGCTGTGAAGCAGTGCATTGTGGGAGAGTGTGGAGCTGGGAAGCATTGCATTGTGGGAGAGTTGAGCTGTGAAACAGTGCATCGTGGGAGAGTGTGGAGCTGGGAAGCATTGCATTGTGGGAGAGTTGAGCTGTGAAACAGTGCATCGTGGGAGAGTGTGGAGCTGGGAAGCAGTGCATTGTGGGAGAGTTGAGCTGTGAAGCAGTGCATCGTGGGAGAGTGTGGAGCTGGGAAGCAGTGCATTGTGGGAGAGTTGAGCTGTGAAGCAGTGCATTGTGGGTTGTGTGGAGCTGGGAAGCAGTGCATTGTGGAAGTTCCCCCATACTATGAGTTCCCCAGTAAGGGGAGAATGGTGCGCTAACAAGGGACGAGCCTTGATGGGCCGAAGGGTCTTTTCTCGTTCCAGAACGTTTCTGAAGTCAGAAGCATGTTTCATTGGGAGGTGTCAGTGTCACGTGTGTGGCGTGTGGAGCCGTGATCGCTGTGTGTGTGTGTGTCCGTGTATCTCAGTGTCTGTCTCTGCGTGTATGTGTGAGTGTGTGTGTGTGTGTGTGTCTCTGTGTCCCTGTGTGTGTGCGTGTGTGTGTGTGTCTCTGGGGGTCCCATGGTGTGTGTGTGTCTCTGGGGGTCCCATGGTGTGTGTGTGTCTCTGGGCGTCCCGTGGGGTGTGTGTGTGTGTGTGTATCTCTGGGAGTCCCGTGGTGTGTGTGTGTGTGTGTGTGTGTGTGTGTGTGTGTGTGTGTGTGTGTGTGTGTGTCTCTGGGAGTCCCGTGTGTGTGTGTGTGTGTGTGTGTGTGTGTGTGTGTGTGTGTGTGTGTGTGTGTCCGTGTGTGTGTGTGTGTGTGTCTCTGGGGTCCCGTGGTGTGTGTGTGTGTCTCTGGGAGTCCGTGTGTGTGTGTGTGTCTCTGGGGTGTGTGTGTGTGTGTGTCGTCCGTGGTGTGTGTGTGTGTGTGTGTGTGTGTGTGTGTGTGTGTGTGTGTGTGTGTGTGTGTGTGTGTGTCTCTGGGGGTCCCGTGGTGTGTGTGTGTGTCTCTGGGGGTCCCGTGGTGTGTGTGTGTGTCTCTGGGGGTCCTGTGGTGTGTGTGTGTGTCTCTGGGGTCCCGTGGTGTGTGTGTGTGTCTCTGGGGTCCTGTGTGTGTGTGTGTGTGTGTGTGTGTGTGTGTGTGTGTGTGTGTGTGTGTCTCTGGGGGTCCCGTGGTGTGTGTGTGTGTCTCTGGGGGTCCCGTGGTGTGTGTGTGTGTCTCTGGGAGTCCTGTGGTGTGTGTGTGTGTCTCTGGGGGTCCCGTGGTGTGTGTGTGTGTCTCTGGGAGTCCTGTGGTGTGTGTGTGTGTGTCTCTGGGAGTCCTGTGGTGTGTGTGTGTGTCTCTGGGGGTCCCGTGGTGTGTGTGTGTGTCTCTGGGGGTCCCGTGGTGTGTGTGTGTGTCTCTGGGGGTCCCGTGGTGAGCAGGGGTAGCACCCACACTCTGCTCAGTGAGGTCCCTGTTTCTGTTGTTCTGTTCTCTGGAGGGTAATGTTGTTGTGTTTCCTGCACAGCCCCAGACTAACAGCAACAGAACCAGCACAGTCAGCAGCCCCAAAGGAAACCAGTCCTCCCCCGCACTGGTATTTATCTTCTTTATCCCTCACTTTCTGTGCTGCTTTTTTTCCCTTTTGTGTGTCCATTTCACAGCCAGGCATGTCCGAGCCATTACTGTCGACTTTGTTATGAACCCTGTTCACAAAACTAAAACGACACTGCAGAGCTGTATAGAGCTCTATAGGAAAGAGAGCTCCACTCTCAACACTGCAGAGCTGTATAGAGGTCTATAGGAAAGAGATCTCAACACTGCAGAGCTGTATAGAGGTCTATAGGAAAGAGAACTCCACTCTCAACACTGCAGAGCTGTATAGAGCTCTATAGGAAAGAGAACTCCACACTGCAGAGCTGTATAGAGGTCTATAGGAAAGAGATCTCAACACTGCAGAGCTGTATAGAGCTCTATAGGAAAGAGATCTCAACACTGCAGAGCTGTATAGAGGTCTATAGGAAAGAGAGCTCCACTCTCAACACTGCAGAGCTGTATAGAGCTCTATAGGAACGAGAACTCAACACTGCAGAGCTGTATTGAGCTCTATAGGAAAGAGAACTCAACACTGCAGAGCTGTATAGAGGTCTATAGGAAAGAGAACTCTACACTGCAGAGCTGTATAGAGCTCTATAGGAAAGAGAGCTCCACTCTCAACACTGCAGAGCTGTATAGAAGTCTATAGGAAAGAGAACTCAACACTGCAGAGCTGTATAGAGGTCTATAGGAAAGAGAACTCCACACTGCAGAGCTGTATAGAGGTCTATAGGAAAGAGAACTCAACACTGCAGAGCTGTTTAGAGCTCTATAGGAAAGAGAACTCCACACTGCAGAGCTGTTTAGAGCTCTATAGGAAAGAGAACTCCACTCAACACTGCAGAGCTGTATAGAGGTCTATAGGAAAGAGAACTCCACACTGCAGAGCTGTATAGAGGTCTATAGGAAAGAGAACTCCACACTGCAGAGCTGTATAGAGGTCTATAGGAAAGAGAACTCCACACTGCAGAGCTGTATAGAGCTCTATAGGAAAGAGAACTCCACACTGCAGAGCTGTATAGAGGTCTATAGGAAGAGAACTCCACACTGTAGAGCTGTATAGAGCTCTATAGGAAAGAGAACTCCACACTGCAGAGCTGTATAGAGGCTCTATAGGAAAGAGAACTCCACACTGCAGAGCTGTATAGAGGTCTATAGGAAAGAGAACTCTACTCTCAACACTGCAGAACTGTATAGAAGTCTGTAGGAAGAGAACTCAACACTGCAGAGCTGTATAGAGCTCTATAGGAAAGAGAACTCCACTCTCAACACTGCAGAGCTCTAGCAGTACAGGAAAGTAATAATTCAATGAATCTGGCTTCATTTGAGTTAATCAAAGAGAAGACGACGTGCTGTGCATTGTGTTGTGAACGGGGTTCAGTGTAGCGCACAGGAAAGCAGGGTTCTCCCCACAGACCAGTAGAGACCGGAGCGTTATTGACGTAAATGCAGACTGCAACCGCAGGAAAAGCGTGGGGCAAAATTGCACAATGACTGTGCAGATTTACCTAAGGGCTGCCCCTCCCTCCACACCTGCACCTGGATGTCCGCCCAGACTCGTGAGAGCTCTCTGCTTTCCCTGATCTCTCAGGGTCTCGGGAGAGCTCTCGGAGCATACCGCTGTGTCCTGCATTCCTCATGTCTGTCTCTTTGCAGGCTGTAAATCTCTGACACCCCATTCCCGGGACCGGTCGACCTTGTGACACTCTTCAACTTTGTACGCTTCCAACTTTAAAAAGTCTGCTTCAAAGCTCTTTTTCAAAATGTCTGCTCTAGTGCACTGATAGGGGTCAGGATTATCGCCCACACAGGCAACACAGCAAAATATATCTTTTTTTTTAAATCGCTCTTCCTGCAGTGATTTAGAGGACAGATCGCAAACCCCCAGTGACACTGTAGATATATTTTCAGAACCCCGATATTTCCTCTGTAAGGCTTGCCCACAGTAATTAATAACCGCTGTGACAGTCTTGTCGGCTGTGAACGATGCAGTTATTATTATTATTATTATTATTATTATTATTATTATTATTATTATTAATAATAATAATAATAATAATAATAATAATAATAATAATAATAATAATAATAATAATTAAAAAAACAGTCTTTAGATAGATATGTTATTTTTATTGAAGCTTTGAGATTAGGCTGCAGTGGTCTCTGTTTTGAAAACGTGAAGGACTGTTAACCCTTTCATGCTTGAGATATTGATAACTCTAAAGACGCCTGTCTCTTTAAGTCCGAAGACTCCTGCAGAAGAGACAGGGCGCTCTCCTGAACAGCGTCAGGGCTTGAGATCCATTGGGAGTGATGTGTGGCATCGATCATGATTGGAATTCATTTGTGACGTTCAGTTTCAGTAACTGCACTGGAACCGCCCCCTGCTCCCCAGTCCCCCTAATGCATGATGTGGAAAGAAATTGTTTTAATTTCTACCTACTGGTACTAAACTGCTTTCCCCTTCTCTCTCCCTCTCTCTCTTATTCTCACTCTCTTGCTGTCCTCCCCCTCTCTCTCACTCCCTATCCTCCCCTCTCTCTCCCTCTCCCTCTCCCTCTCTCTCTCCCTCTCTCTCTCTCTAGGAGCCTCAAACCACTGTCATTCATAACCCCTTGGATGGAATGAAGGTACTCTCCTCTCTTTTCGCTGTCTTTCCATCCCTCGTTCCCTCTCTCTGTCCACCTGTGTCTCTCCGTCTCTGTCCGTACTCTCCTCTCTTTTCCCTGGAGCAAAAATCTTAAAAAGTCATACTGTCTGTCCTCCCCAAACGATATGATTTATGAAAATGTGCGACAGTAGCGTGTTCTATATATATTTCATAAGGAGCCTCAGGGGAAATGACATTAACCAATCACAGACGAGGAATTCTGCACAGTCCTGCAGTGATGTCATTTCCCCTGCATAAAATAAAAACAGATCTATTCCCAGGTCTGTTAGGCCTCTGAGTCCCTGCTTCTGAGCTCTAGCTGTCCTAGATACACTGTGAAGACTGAACTCCCTCGTGAAACGCTTGTCAAGTAAAAACACAAGCAAGTTTATCTGTGGCTGCGTCGTGTTGCCTAACCTGAAGCTGCTTGAACCGCACTAAGATACAGATTCTCCTTCAGCGAGGATTATTACACGAGTTCCCATTTGTGTTTGTGTGCTGGACTTCAAGTAACACATATCAGATATAATAACAGGTAACGCCTTAATCTGATTTCTGCAAGAGCGTCTTTCTACTCCATCTGGTCCGAATGCTTTACTTTGTTGACGCGTGTGTGTGTGGGTCCGTGTGTGTGTGTGTGTGTGTGTGTGTGTGTGTGTGTGTGTGTGTGTGTGTGTGTGTGTGTGTGTGTGTGTGTGTGTGTGTGTGTGTGTGTGTGTGTGTGTCAGTGTGTGTGTGTGTGTCAGTGTGTGTGTGTGTGTCCGTGTGTGTGTCAGTGTGTGTTAGTGTCAGTGTGTGTGTGTCAGTGTCTGTGTTAGTGTCAGTGTGTGTGTGTGTCAGTGTGAATGTTAGTGTCAGTGTGTGTTAGTGTCAGTGTGTGTGTGTGTGTGTCAGTGTGTTAGTGCAGGGTGTGTGTGTGTGTGTCTGTGTGTTAGTGTCAGTGTGTGTGTGTGTGTGTCAGTGTGTTAGTGTCAGTGTGTGTGTGTGTGTGTCAGTGTGTGTTAGTGTCAGTGTGTGTGTGTGTGTGTCAGTGTGTGTTAGTGTCAGTGTGTGTTAGTGTCAGTGTGTGTGTGTGTGTGTGTGTCATTGTGTGTATGTGTGTGTGTCAGTGTGTGTGTGTGTTAGTGTGTTAGTGTCAGTGTGTGTTAGTGTCAGTGTGTTAGTGTCAGTGTGTGTTAGTGTCAGTGTGTTAGTGTCAGTGTGTTAGTGTCAGTGTGTGTGTGTGTTAGTGTCAGTGTGTTAGTGTCAGTGTGTGTTAGTGTCAGTGTGTGTTAGTGTCAGTGTGTTAGTGTCATTGTGTGTGTGTGTGTGTCAGTGTGTGTGTGTTAGTGTGTTAGTGTCAGTGTGTGTGTGTGTTAGTGTGTTAGTGTCAGTGTGTGTGTGTGTTAGTGTCAGTGTGTTAGTGTCAGTGTGTTAGTGTCAGTGTGTGTGTGTGTTAGTGTCAGTGTGTTAGTGTCAGTGTGTGTTAGTGTCAGTGTGTGTGTGTGTTAGTGTCAGTGTGTTAGTGTCAGTGTGTGTTAGTGTCAGTGTGTTAGTGTCAGTGTGTGTTAGTGTCAGTGTGTGTGTGTGTTAGTGTCAGTGTGTGTTAGTGTCAGTGTGTGTTAGTGTCAGTGTGTTAGTGTCAGTGTGTGTTAGTGTCAGTGTGTTAGTGTCAGTGTGTGTTAGTGTCAGTGTGTTAGTGTCAGTGTGTGTGTGTGTTAGTGTCAGTGTGTTAGTGTCAGTGTGTTAGTGTCAGTGTGAGTGTTAGTGTTAGTGTCAGTGTGTGTGTGTGTGTGTGTGTGTGTGTGTGTGTGTGTGTGTGTGTGTGTGTGTGTGTGTGTGTGTGTCAATGTTTTAGTGTCAGTGTGTGTTAGTGTCAGTGTGTTAGTGCAGGGTGTGTGTGTGTCAGTGTGTTAGTGTCTGATTCCCACAGGAATAACACAGGAATATCTTCTGCGCTTCCTCTGAGTTCTGAAGTCATTCATTGTGAATTCAGCCCCCCCCCCCCTGTTAATTCATGTGGGTTTAATCACCTGGATTCATTCCGTGCTCCTCTGAACGGGTGATCGCACATATAAGACATGCGAAGGAATTTGCAGCCGCTGTTTTAAAACATTAAAGGGCTGTGATAGAGCCACCCCTTGAATTATGATTATTATTAATTTATTTGTCAGACCCCTTTATCCCAGTCGACTCACACAGGTGTTCCAGGGCAGCACAGGGTTACAATGCAAGCTTCATATTTAAACACAGTGTAGTTTACAGTCAGTGTAATAATAATAATACTACTAGAATACAATATGAACCAGGATGCAGCCAGTTAGGATCACAGCAAGTTATATCTGCAGTGACATGTTAGCAGTGCAATAGTGCAAGGATAGCGCATCAGCTGAGGATCCAGTAACGTGGTGCTGAGGTCAGGCAAGTCCAGTGCAGAGCAGGAGGGGTGGAGCAGGAGATCTACAAGTTCATGGGTCAGTAGTCTGTGAATACAGCCCCCTCGCTGCCCCCAGTAACGCACCTCTCTGTGTCTCTGCGCAGGAATCCACAGACAGCAGCAACACCACCATTGAGGACGAGGATGTGAAAGGTAGGAGTCCAGGGTTCACAAGCAGGTCTAGTGATATCACCCGGATCTCAGGTGGATTTCGTGTGATTGCATATCGAATCTGAGTGATCTGACACAGTTTTTTTTTTTTTTTAATGTGATTTAAAATGATTATTTTGAATCCAGTCTGATTTTACATTTGTTTTAAGCAGTTTTTGTGTGTTTGTGTGTGTGTGTGTGGGGGGGGTGTAGAGGAGATGTGAGATGACAGAAAGAGGAGAGAGGAGCGAGAGAGGAGAGGAGATGTGAGATGACAGAAAGAGGAGAGAGGAGCGAGAGAGGAGAGGAGATGTGAGATGACAGAAAGAGGAGAGAGGTGATGTGAAGAGAGAAAGCATAGCAAGGACACCTTGAGTTTATTTATAGCAGCCTGTGAAAGGAGGGGGAGGGGAGATGGGAGACTGAGAGAGAGAGAGAGAGAGAGGGAGAGGGAGAGGTCTGTTTTAGTTGAGTTGAAACAAAGAAGTGCAATGCTGGTGTGCGTGTGTGTGTGTGTCAGTGCGTGTGTGTGCATGTGTGTGTGTGTCAGTGCGTGTGTCTGTGTGCGTGTGTGTGTGTCAGTGTGTGCGTGTGTGTGTGTCAGCGTGTGCGTGTGTGTGTGTGTGTGTGTGTGCGCATGCGTGTCGAAATCTACTGTACATAAACAGAAGTGGTGGGGGGGAGGGGGGAGGGAGTTAAACTGGTCCTGAACTGTGTTCAGATGGGAGCTGTGTCCAGTAGTTCAGACATGTATCTCAGTGTGTCTCAGTGTATGGACAGTGTGTCTCAGTGTGTCTTAGCGTTTCTCTGTGTGTCTCTGTGTGTCGCAGTGTATCTCAGTGTGTCTCAGTGTGTCTCAATGTATCTCAGTGTGTCTTGGTGTGTCTCAGTGTGTCTCGGTGTGTCTCAGTGTGTCTATGTGTCTCAATGTATCTCAGTGTATCTCAGTGTATCACAGTGTGTCTCAGTGTATTACAGTGTATCTCAGTGTATTACAGTGTGTCTCAATGTATCTCAGTGTGTCTCAGTGTATTACAGTGTGTCTCAGTGTATCTCAGTGTATCACAGTGTGTCTCAGTGTATTACAGTGTATCTCAGTGTATTACAGTGTGTCTCAGTGTGTCTCAATGTATCTCAGTGTGTCTCGGTGTGTCTCAGTGTGTCTCAGTGTGTCTCAGTGTGTCTCAATGTATCTCAGTGTGTCTCTGTGTATCTCAGTGTGTCTCAGTGTGTCTCAGTGTATCTCAGTGTGTCTCAATGTACCTCACTGTATCTCAGTGTGTCTCAGTGTATTACAGTGTGTCTCAGTGTATCTGTGTGTCTCAGTGTGTCTCAATGTATCTCAGTGTGTCTCGGTGTGTCTCAGTGTATCTCAGTGTGTCTCAGTGTGTCTGTGTATCTCAGTGTGTCTCAGTGTGTCTCAGTGTATCTCAGTGTATCTCAGTGTATCACAGTGTGTCTCAGTGTATCTCAGTGTGTCTCAGTGTATTACAGTGTATCTCAGTGTATTACAGTGTGTCTCAGTGTATCTCAGTGTATCTCAGTGTATCTCAGTGTATCAGTGTGTCTCAGTGTATCTCAGTGTATCTCAGTGTGTCTCAGTGTATTACAGTGTATCTCAGTGTATCTCAGTGTATCTCAGTGTGTCTCAGTGTATCTCAGTGTATCTCAGTGTATCTCAGTGTGTCTCAGTGTATCTCAGTGTATCTCAGTGTGTCTCAGTGTATCTCAGTGTATCTCAGTGTATCTCAGTGTGTCTCAGTGTATTACAGTGTGTCTCAGTGTATCTCAGTGTGTCTCAGTGTATCTCAGTGTGTCTCAGTGTATCTCAGTGTGTCTCAGTGTATCTCAGTGTATCTCTGTGTCTCAATGTATCTCAGTGTATCTCAGTGTGTCTCAGTGTATTACAGTGTGTCTCAGTGTATCTCAGTGTATCTCAGTGTGTCTCAGTGTATTACAGTGTATCTCAGTGTATCACAGTGTGTCTCAGTGTATCTCAGTGTGTCTCAGTGTATTACAGTGTGTCTCAGTGTATCTCAGTGTGTCTCAGTATATTACAATTTGTCTCGGTGTATTTCTGTGTTTCTCAGTGTATCTCAGTGTATCTGTGTGTCTCAGTGTATCTCAGTGTGTCTCAGTGTATTACAGTGTGTCTCAGTGTATCTCAGTGTATCTCAGTGTGTCTCAATGTATCTCAGTGTATCTCAGTGTGTCTCAGTGTATTACAGTGTGTCTCAGTGTATCTCAGTGTATCTCAGTGTGTCTCAATGTATCTCAGTGTATCTCAGTGTGTCTCAGTGTATTACAGTGTGTCTCAGTGTGTCTCAGTGTATCTCAGTGTGTCTCAGTGTATTACAATGTGTCTCAGTGTATCTCAGTGTGTCTCAGTGTATCTGTGTGTCTCAATGTATCTCAGTGTGTCTTGGTGTGTCTCAGTGTGTCTCAGTGTGTCTCAATGTATCTCAGAGTGTCTCAGAGTGTATCAGTGTGTCTCAGTGCGTCTCAATGTGTCTCTGTGTGTCTCGGTGTGTCTCAGTGTGTCTCAATGTATCTCAGTGTGTCTCAGTGTTTCTGTGTGTCTCGGTGTGTCTCAGTGTGTCTCAGTGTATCTCAGTGTGTCTCAGTGTTTCTGTGTGTCTCAGTGTGTCTCGGTGTGTCTCAGTGTATCTCAGTGTGTCTCAGTGTGTCTCAATGTATCTCAGTGTGTCTCGGTGTGTCTCAGTGTGTCTCAGTGTGTCTCAGTGTATTACAGTGTGTCTCAGTGTATCTCAGTGTGTCTCAGTGTGTCTCAATGTATCTCAGTGTATTACAGCGTGTCTCAATGTATCACAGTGTGTCTCAGTGTGTCTCAGTGTGTCTCGGTGTGTCTCAGTGTATTACAGTGTGTCTCAGTGTGTCTCAATGTGTCTCGGTGTGTCTCAGTGTGTCTCGGTGTGTCTCAGTGTGTCTCAATGTATCTCAGTGTATTACAGCGTGTCTCAGTGTGTCTCAGTGTGTCTCAGTGTGTCTCGGTGTGTCTCAGTGTGTCTCAGTGTGCTGTTGTTTGAGTACTCTGACATGTCTGAGACACTCTGCAGTTCAGTGTGATCCCTGACAGTCCGCACACCCCTCACTCCATTCTCAGCAATCTCAAGCTGGGTGACGTGGCTTTCTGTCTTTTCTTCTCCTTTTCTTTCTTTCTTTCTTTCTTTCTCTCTTTCTCCTTTAAATGATCTTCTTTCCTTCTCTCTCCTTTCGTTATCGTCTTTCTTTCTTTCTCTCCTTCATCCCCTCTCAGCTCAGAGTACAGAGAGCTCTCATGCAGATGCCGTCCAATCAGCTCAAAGCCCATCGCCTGTGTTCTGTAAGTCCATCTGAGCATGCTCAGTTCAGCAGCTTCCCCTCACTGACTCCCTCCCTCACTCACTCCCTCCCTCACTCACTCACTCACTCCCTCCCTCCCCCTGCCTTGTTGTGTGTGCCTGTGTGTGTGTTTGTGTGTGTGTGCCTGTGTGTGTGTGTGTGTGTGTGTGTGTGTGATCTCTCACAGCCAGCCTCACAGTGATGTGTGAAACCTGAAATGTCCCTTGATTACTTACTGGGAAGATTTCATGGTATTGTTAATCAGATCGAGGGGGGGTCATGGTATTGTTAATCAGATCAAGGGGAGGGGGTCATGGTATTGTTAATCAGATCGAGGAGGGGTCATGGTATTGTTAATCAGATCGAGGGCGGTCATGGTATTGTTAATCAGATCGGGGGGGGTCATGGTATTGTTAATCAGATCGAGGGGGGGTCATGGTATTGTTAATCAGATCGAGGGGGTCATGGTATTGTTAATCAGATCGAGGGGGTCATGGTATTGTTAATCAGATCGAGGGGGTCATGGTATTGTTAATCAGATCGAGGGGGTCATGGTATTGTTAATCAGATCGGGGGTCATGGTATTGTTAATCAGATCGGGGGTCATGGTATTGTTAATCAGATCGGGGGTCATGGTATTGTTAATCAGATCGGGGGTCATGGTATTGTTAATCAGATCAGGGGGTCATGGTATTGTTAATCAGATCGGGGGTCATGGTATTGTTAATCAGATCGGGGGTCATGGTATTGTTAATCAGATCGGGGGTCATGGTATTGTTAATCAGATCGAGGGGGTCATGGTATTGTTAATCAGATCGGGGTCATGGTATTGTTAATCAGATCGGGGGTCATGGTATTGTTAATCAGATCGAGGGGGTCATGGTATTGTTAATCAGATCGAGGGGGTCATGGTATTGTTAATCAGATCGAGGGGGTCATGGTATTGTTAATCAGATCGGGGGTCATGGTATTGTTAATCAGATCGAGGGGTCATGGTATTGTTAATCAGATCGAGGGGGTCATGGTATTGTTAATCAGATCGAGGGGGTCATGGTATTGTTAATCAGATCGAGGGGTCATGGTATTGTTAATCAGATCGAGGGGTCATGGTATTGTTAATCAGATCGAGGGGGTCATGGTATTGTTAATCAGATCGGGGGTCATGGTATTGTTAATCAGATCGAGGGGGTCATGGTATTGTTAATCAGATCGAGGGGGTCATGGTATTGTTAATCAGATCGAGGGGAGGGGGGGTCATGGTATTGTTAATCAGATCGAGGGGGGGGTCATGGGATTCAGATCGCTTTGGTTTGTGGTGCGCTGCTGCCCTCTAGTGGTGTGTGCTTGTACCCGCACGGCTCAGCTCTGCCCTGCACGCTGCATCTCCAGCTCCGCACCCCCGCACTCACTCTGTTGTTTTTTCCATTTTCTGTGTCGACTTTTCTCTTTTCATAAAGATTTTTTTTTTCTTTTGTGCGTCCCTTTCCTGTATCTCTGTGATGTCATTGCCCCTCTTCCTTTTATCTCTGTGATGTCATCACCCTTCCTTTATGTGCCGCTGTGGTGTCATTTCCCTTCTACCTTGTATCTCTGTGATGTCATCACTCCCGTCCCTCAATCTCTGTGACGTCATCACCCCGCCTTTGTGTACCACTGTGATGTCATCTCCCTTCTTCCTTTTATCTCTGTGATGTCATCACCCCTGTTCCCTCTCTGTGTGATGTCGCCCCCCCGTCCCGTCCGTCCCGTCCCGTCCCCCAGCCACCAAGCTGACTGACATTCTGAGCTGCGCTAGGAGGGGCTCCGGATCCCTCCCAGACCCCCCAGACTCTCAGACCTGCTCTGCACTGTGCGCCGGGTTCAGCCCCCAGACCCAGGCCAAGTCAGAGGGGGTCCCCTCGGCCCACTGCCCCCACAGAGACCCTTCTCCCCCAACCGCCCCTCCAGCCCCCGTCTCCTCCACACAGCGTGAGTACCAGGGAGGGAGCATTGAACACGTGCAAAATGTACACAGACACGCACACACACACACACGCACGCACACACACACACACACACACACACACACACAGTGTGAGACACACGCACGCACACACACAGTGTGAGACACACGCACGCACACACACACAGACACAGACACACACACGCACAGACACACACACACAGTGTGAGACACACGCATGCACACACACAGTGTGAGACACACACACTGACACACACACACACAGACGCACACACAGACACAGTGTGAGACACGCACGCACACACTGACACACACAGTGTGAGACACAGACACACACACACACTGAGATATACACACACACACAGTGTGAGACACATACACACACAGACACGCACACAGACGCACACACAGACACAGTGTGAGACACGCACGCACACACTGACACACACAGTGTGAGACACAGACACACACACACAGTGTGACACAGACACACACACAGACACACACACAGACACAGTGTGAGACACACAGACACACACACACATACATACTGACACACACACACACACACACACACACACACACAGACACACACAGACACATAGACACACACACACTGACACACACACACACACATAGACACACACACACTGACACACACACACACACAGTCAGAGTCACAGACACGGACACAGTGTAAGACACACAAACACACAGAGTCATAGACACACCCACACAGACACACACTAGATTATAACTTTATACAGATGCCATGCTGGGTAGCTGCTGCAGTTCTGTGCAGGGTTTTATATCAGTGTTGTACAGCGCGGTCGCTCCAGCAGTGCCCTGTGTACGGTACAGCACAGCGAGGCTCTGCCCAGCACACAGCAGGCAATGCCAGCGCACTGTGCTTTATACAGACCGCATGCTGGGTGCAGGTTTGATTGTGTTTGGGGTTGCTGTGCAAAGGAAAGTCCACTACTCTGCAAACATGAGAATACATTTCTAATCTGCGATCTGGCTATATCTGATGAATTACTGAACTGACCTCTCTCCCCCCTCCCCCTCCCCCTCCCTCCCCTCCCTCCCCTCCCTCCCCTTCTCCCCCACCACTCCTCCCTCTCCCCTCCCTCCTCCTCCTCCCTCAGCTCGCAAGCAGGAGATCATCAAGATCACAGAGCAGCTGATCGAAGCCGTCAACAATGGAGACTTCGAGGCGTACGCGTGAGTGCTGTGTGTGTGTGTGTGTGTGTGTGTGTGTGCGTCTCTGTGTGTGTGTGTGTGTGTGTGTGTGTGTGTGTGTGTGTGTGTCTGTGTGTGTGTGTGTGTGTGTGTGTGTGTGTGTGTGTGTGTGTGTGTGTGTGTGTGCGTCTCTGTGTGTGTGTTTGTGTGCGTCTCTGTGTTTCTGTGTCTGTGTGTGTGTGTGTGTGTGTGTGTGTGTGTGTGTGTGTGTGTGTGTGTGTGTGTGTGTGTGTGTGTGTCTGTGCGTCTCTGTGTGTGTGTTTGTGTGCGTCTCTGTGTTTCTGTGTCTGTGTGTGTGTGTGTGTGTGTGTGTGTGCATCTGTGTGTGTGTGTGTGTGTGTCTGTGTGTGTCTGTGCGTCTCTGTGTGTCAGTGTGTGTGTGGGGTTGTCGTCTCTGTTTCTGATGCAGTGAGAGCATAGTCCTGTCCTCATTCTCTCTCTCTCTCTCTCTCTGTCTGTCTGCAGTAGGATCTGTGACCCCGGGCTGACCTCCTTCGAACCCGAGGCTCTGGGGAACCTGGTGGAGGGGATGGACTTCCATCGATTCTACTTCGAGAACCGTACGAGCACCCCCTCGAGCAAACCCTCCCTCACTCTCACCCCTCCTCTCACCCTCTCTCACACCCCTCAACCCCCTCTCTCTCTGTCTCCTCTCCCCTCTCTCTCTGCTCCCCCTGCAGCCCTGTCTTAGAACAGCAAGCTGCTCCATCTCTCACTACAACCCTCATCCCTCTCTCTCACCCCTCTCTCTCTTCCCCACTCTCTCCTCTTCCCTCTCTCTCTGTCTCCTCTCCCCCTCTCTCTCTCTCTCTCTCTCCTCTCTCCCTCCTCTCACCTCTCTCTCCCCCTCTCCACATCTCTCTCTCTGTCTCCTCTCCCCCCTCTCTCTCCCCGCTCTTCCCCATCTCTCTCCTCCCCCTCTCTCTCTCCTCTCTCTCCCCCCTCTCCCTATCTCTCTCTCTGTCTCCTCTCCCCCCCCTCTCTCTCCCTCTCTCCCCTTTCTACCTCCTCTCACCTCTCTCTCCCCACCTCTCTCTCCACCTCTCTCTCCTCTCTCTCTCTCTCTCTCTTCCCCCTCTCTCCTCCTCCTCTCACCTCTCTCTGGCTCGCTCTGGCTCCCCCTGCAGTGCTCTCGAAGAACAGCAAGCCGATCCACACCACGATCCTGAACCCGCACGTGCACCTGGTGGGGGAGGAGGCCGCCTGCATCGCCTACATCCGGCTCACGCAGTTCGTGGACGGGGCGGGCAGGCCGCGCAGCAGCCAGTCCGAGGAGACGCGTGTGTGGCAGCGCCGGGACGGGAGGTGGCAGAACGTCCACTTCCACTGCTCCGGGGCGCCGGCCGCACCCCTGCAGTGAGGGTACGAGGGGGGCAGTGAGGGTGCGAGAGGGGAGGTGAGGGTACGAGGAGGGGGGCAGTGAGGGTGCGAGGGGGCAGTGAGGGTACGAGGGGGACAGTGAGGGTGCGAGGAGGGGGAGGTGAGGGTACGAGGGGGCAGTGAGGGTGCGAGGGGGCAGTGAGGGTACGAGGGGGACATTGAGGGTATGAGAGGAGGCGGTGAGGGTGCAAGGGGGGCAGTGAGGGTAGAGGGGCAGTGAGATGAGGGTGGCAGTGAGGGTACGAGGGTGGCAGTGAGGGTGCGAGGGGGGCAGTGAGGGTGCGAGGGGGGCAGTGAGGGTACGAGGGGGGCAGTGAGGGTACAAGAGGAGGCACTTCTCAAAGTGTAGTAAAACACAGAGACTGAACCAGCCCCTTCTCAAAGTGTAGTAAAGCACAGAGAAGAGACTGAACCAGCCCCTTCTCAAAGTGTAGTAAAACACAGAGACTGAACCAGCCCCTTCTCAAAGTGTAGTAAAGCACAGAGACTGAACCAGCCCCTTCTCAAAGTGTAGTAAAGCACAGAGAAGAGAATGAACCAGCCCCTTCTCAAAGTGTAGTAAAACACAGAGACTGAACCAGCCCCTTCTCAAAGTGTAGTAAAGCACAGAGACTGAACCAGCCCCTTCTCAAAGTGTAGTAAAACAGAGAGACTGAACCAGCCCCTTCTCAAAGTGTAGTAAAGCACAGAGACTGAACCAGCCCCTTCTCAAAGTGTAGTAAAGCACAGAGACTGAACCAGCCCCTTCTCAAAGTGTAGTAAAGCACAGAGACTGAACCAGCCCCTTCTCAAAGTGTAGTAAAGCACAGAGAATGAACCAGCCCCCTTCTCAGAGTTTACTGCTTTGGCAACCCCAGCCTCCTCTCTTTCCTAACTGTGGACCCCCTCCTGTCTTGTTTGTTTTAGGGGCGGACCCGGTACACCTTGATCCCGACTTGGGTTCGAGAGCGAGAGAGAGAGAGAGAGATGGAGTGCGTCTGCAGTCCCTCCACAGCGCTGTGTTGATGACAGTAAAAAAGATTACAATACAAACCAACAACCACAACCTGACAGACAGACAGACAGACAGAAAAACCTGCGACATCTGTGTGTCTGTGTGTCTGTCTGTCTGTCTGTGTGTCTGTCTGTCTGTCTGTGTGTCTGTCTGTGTGTCTGTCTGTCTGTCTGTGTGTCTGTCTGTCTGTCTGTCTGTCTGTGTGTCTGTCTGTCTGTGTGTCTGTCTGTCTGTCTGTCTGTCTGTCTTTAACTCAGATGCACAAAACTGTCTGGTCTCAATAATACAAAGTGTTCAGTTATGATATTATTATTATTATTATTATTATTATTATTATTATTATTATTATTATTATTAGGGCAATGTTTGTATGTCATTTGTACAATTCTTTATATTTATCCCTGGCAGTGAGGGGTTAAAAATATATTGATTGATTTTAAATTATTATTATTATTTTTTTAAATTCTTATATCGCACATATCCACGCGGCTGAAGAAGAGATCTTGTCTGAAACGCCATTTAAACATTTTGTGTACATCCACAAAAAAAAACACATTCATTTTTTTTCATTTTATATATAGAGAGAGAGGAGGGGTGAGGGGCTGAGGAGAGGTGAGGGGGAGGAGAGGGAGAGGGTGAGGGAGAGGGTGAGGGGGAGGAGAGGGTGAGGGGAGGAGAGGAGAGGGTGAGGGAGAGGGTGAGGGGAGAGGGGTGAGGGGAGGGAGGGTGAGGGGGAGAGGGTGAGAGGTGAGGGGCGAGGGAGATGGAGAGGGGCGAGGAGAGGGGCGAGGGGAGGGTGAGGGGCGAGGAGATGGAGAGGGGGCAGGGAGAGGGAGAGGGCGAGGGAGAGGGTGAGGGGCGAGGAGAGGGTGAGGGGCGAGGGAGGGTGAGGGGGAGAGGGTGAGAGGGTGAGGGGCGAGGAGAGGGTGAGGGGCGAGGGAGGGTGATGGGGAGAGGGCGAGGTGTGGGGGGAGGAGAGGGAGAGGGGAGGAGAGGGGGAGGGAGGTGAGGGGCGAGGGAGATGGAGAGGGGCAAGGGAGAGGGAGAGGGGCGAGGGAGAGGGTGAGGGGGCGAGGGAGGGTGAGGGGCAAGGGAGAGGGTGAGGGGGCGAGGGAGAGGGTGAGGGGCGAGGGAGGGTGATGGGGAGAGGGCGAGGGTGAGGGGCGAGGGAGATGGAGAGGGGCGAGGGAGAGGGGGCGAGGGGGAGGGTGAGGGGGCGAGGGAGATGGAGAGGGGGCAAGGGAGAGGGAGAGGGCGAGAGAGAGGATGAGGGGCGAGGAAGAGGGAGAGGGCGAGAGGGAGAGGGGGCGAGGGCAAGGGATAGGGTGAAAATTTTGAAAATCTTTTAGAACCCAGAAGCACTGGGGTCGATTGCAAACCCTGTCCAACAGTCCAGGGCTGTGGATTCAAATGAGACGTGAAGGTGTTTTAAGCTGAGATGTTCGCTTGACCGGGACAGTATTGTGGGATGAACTGGGGTGGCACTGAATGGACAGCCAGTGAAAGGAAGCTGGCAGCATTATGTGAAGTTGGGGTGCAGCATTTTGGGGGTGCAGTGCTTCCGTACGCCAGGTTGAACAGAACAGAAAGGTTTTAAAATACAGCAGCATACATTATTATTATTCATGAGTCATTTAGCAGAGACTTACAGAGACTAGGAGGGTGAACTCTGCTTCATCAACAACTGCTGCTGCTGCTGCTGCTGCAGAGTCACTTCCACTAGGAGCTTGTTTGTTTGTTTCTCATCTGAAGGACGGAGCACAAGGAGGTTCAGTGACTTGCTCAGGGTCGCAGGCAGTGAGTCAGTGGCTGAGCCGGGATTTGAACTGGGAACATGTGATAGATAGATAGATAGATAGATAGATAGATAGATAGATAGATAGATAGACAGATATGAAGCGTTCCCGTGGAAGTTTATAGCGTTGAATATTTTCTATGTATTTGTATTTGATTTGGGTTGAATGTGTGCAATGATGAAATGGGTTCATTTGTTTTTTGTTCCTCAAGAGTGTAATCAAAGTGTTGTTTTTTAAGTTTTATTTTAGGGGAAATTGATAAAAAGAAAGTGAATTAGATTTGTATTTAATTTTCCTTTTTTTATTTATTATTATTATTATTATTATTATTATTATTATTATTATTATTATTATTGTTTATTTGTAAGGATGTTATTTGGTTTAATGTGCATTTTTGAAAACATTTGGTGCGTGCGTGCGTGCTTGCGTGCGTGCGTGCGTGTTGCGGTTTAATACAAAAACTGACTGGGACAATTTTATCTTTTATTGTCTAAAAGAAACTAAAAATAATTCAACGACAAACTTTTTCGACTTGGTCTTCAAATGATATTAAAAAAAAAAAGTATTTTTTTTTTTCTCAAAGCGTTAAAACTCCAGTCTTTAATTAACTCATATTTAAATAATAATAATAATAATAATAAATTCTGTAAGTCTGCAAACTCTCTTCAGGGTTTTCTAACCATAAAAAAAGTTCTGGTTTTAAAAAAAACAGACCATTGAAGAATGGATGAAAAAACGCTTTGCGAATCTGGCCCTTCTCGTCTAAACGTTTGTCGTCAGATTAATTTTATTTGACGGTTTCTAAATTCAGCTGTAATCAGTGTTTAATCATTCAGATTGATCTTTCATTAGCGTTTGGAGAACCCTATCTTCAAACCCTAGCTGTGAATGAATGTGGACGAATTATGCAATGTTTAATTCTTATTAAAAATATTTTTAAATTAAACTGTAAAGATTTGCTCTGATGAGAATGAGTCACGGCGCTGTCGTAAGTAACTTTAGCGGGGTTTGTAGTTAGAAAGAGTTTAAGCTGTGTGATAGTTTTACCAATCTTTCATGGTTTGTTGTTAAATTGTCGCATGAGAGATAACTAAAGTATTTATTTATTTTTTTTGTCAAACGAGGGCAGCGCTTTCATTTTAAGATTTTTTTTTTTATTCACTGAGTTTATTGATATTGTTTTTATTTGGAGTTTTTATTTTTAATTTTTAAAACGTTTCATCGGTTTGTTTATTTTGTACTTGTGGTCGTTTGGGGTTCAAAACGGCTGCGCATGCGCGTGGGTGCGTGCGCCAAGAAAATCTGTTAAAATCTGTTAAAAGTGTTAAAAAAAATGTTTGCACACACAAAAAAAAAAAGCATGTCAAACTGTTTTTGTTATTCTCCTAAATGTGTTAGCATTTAAATAATATATATATATATATATATATATATATATATATATATATATATATATATATATATATATATATATATATATATATAAAATAAAACTGACAGTTTATAATAAGTATTGAAACATAAGTGGGTTTCTTTGCATGATTACCAATGGGCAGAAGCTATCTTTGCTTGTTTTTCTGAAATGACTTTAAACTTTGATCTGTTTCTCTATTTTCTCAGCTTTGTAAGTGCACACGACTGTTGTTTTTTTTGTCTGATGAAATTATAAATATGTATTGAGATATTATTATTTAGCATGTTTTTCCTTTTTTTCTCTCTCTCTGCAACTGTTTGGCTTGTCGGAGCGACCCCCGGCTTGACCTTTCAATCCCACAATGCACTCCTCAGCAACAGGGACTTTATTAGGGCTGAATGTGTTCATCGTAAAATAAATAAATAAATAAATAAATATATAAATAAATTCTCATTTCACGCGCTAAAAACAGGTATTTCAAGATACTTCACGATTTAAACGTCATATTTATTAAAACAGGAAAAAATTGCGTTGTCACATTCAAAATGAATCGTTTCCTCTACAGTTACGTGTATATATATATATATATATATCGTATATTATACACCAAATGGTCCTACGTATTTTAATGCTTAGCTTAAAAACTGCTTAGTTGTTGAGCGATCTTTCGGTGAAATATTATCGATCTTTGATGCAAGCTGGTGTCTTTTTCCTTTAAGACATTTGAAAGAAATCGTGCAGTTCTCTGAAAGCTCTGTGCAGCTCTCTGCAGCTCTGTTCAGCTCTCTTCAGCTCTGTGCAGCTCTCTGCAGCTCTTGTAGCTCTGTTCAGCTCTCTTCAGCTCTCTGCAGCTTTCTGTAGCTCTGTGCAGCTCTGTGCAGCTCTCTTTATCTCTTCGCAGCTCTGTGCATCTCTCTGCTGCTCTCTTCAGCTCTGTGCAGCTCTCTGTAGCTCTGTTCAGCTCTCTGCAGCTCTGTTCAGCTCTCTGCAGCTCTGTGCAGCTCAGTGCAGCTCTCTTTTTAGCTCTGTGCAGCTCTCTGCAGCTCTCTTCAGCTCTGTGCAGCTCTCTGTAGCTCTGTTCAGCTCTCTGCAGCTCTGTTCAGCTCTCTGTAGCGCTGTTCAGCTCTCTGCAGCTCTCTGCAGCTCTGTGCAGCTCTCTGTAGCTCTGTTCAGCTCTCTTCAGCTCTCTGCAGCTCTGTGCAGCTCTCTTCAGCTCTGTGCAGCTCTCTGTAGCGCTGTTCAGCTCTCTGCAGCTCCCTGCAGCTCTGTGCAGCTCTCTGCAGCTCTCTGTAGCTCTGTTCAGCTCTCTGCAGCTCTCTGTAGCTCTGTTCAGCTCTCTGCAGCTCTCTGTAGCTCTGTGCAGCTCTCTTCAGCTCTCTGCAGCTCTGTGCAGCTCTCTTCAGCTCTCTGCAGCTCTCTTCAGCTCTCTTCAGCTCTCTGCAGCTCTGTGCAGCTCTCTTCAGCTCTCTGTAGCTCTGTTCAGCTCTCTTCAGCTCTCTGCAGCTCTCTGTAGCTCTGTTCAGCTCTCTTCAGCTCTCTGTAGCTCTGTTCAGCTCTCTTCAGCTCTCTGCAGCTCTGTGCAGCTCTCTGTAGCTCTGTTCAGCTCTCTGCAGCTCTCTGCAGCTCTCTGCAGCTCTGTGCAGCTCTGTGCAGCTCTCTTCAGCTCTGTGCAGCTCTCTTCAGCTCTCTGCAGCTCTGTGCAGCTCTCTTCAGCTCTCTGCAGCTCTGTTCAGCTCTCTTCAGCTCTCTGCAGCTCTGTGCAGCTCTCTTCAGCTCTCTGTAGCTCTGTTCAGCTCTCTTCAGCTCTCTTCAGCTCTCTGTAGCTCTGTTCAGCTCTCTTCAGCTCTCTGTAGCTCTGTTCAGCTCTCTTCAGCTCTCTGCAGCTCTGTGCAGCTCTCTGTAGCTCTGTTCAGCTCTCTGCAGCTCTGTGCCGTGTTCCTGAACGCTGTGTGTCAACCAGGCAAATGTTTGCTGTGTTTATTTTTAAGTGACAAAAAAAATATATACATGTCTATTCAAACTATTTTTTTTAAAGAAATTGACATTTTAACGAGGTTACACGGCGATGGGTACATTTGAAATCTGTGAAATAAAATTCAGCCATAACCATCACGATCAATTCTCATTGTAGTGGCTGGCAGGGCTGTTTTAAGATCGCTTACTTGCATGGTTTGGTTCTGAGTTATATATATATATAGTTAGGGAATTAATTCTTATATAGTTTGTTGTGTTTTTAAACAGAAGTACCAACTTGCGATTGCTTTGATAAAAGTTAGAGGCTTATTTGGAAAACACAAAACAAACAAAAAAACCCTTTTATATCACATATAACTGCAGATGCATAAAATATTTTTAACAGTTGCAATACCTCTATGCAGCCAGGAGATGGCAGAGTTGTTTATAAAAACAAAATTGCATTGGCGTGCAAAATGCATTGGTATTCCATTGCGTATGCAGTGATTATAATCTTAGCAAGCAGCCATTGGCCAAGCTTCAGTAATCTTCATCAGCAGAAAAATTACTTACTGGATTGTGCATCATATACAGTATTATTATTATTATTATTATTATTATTATTATTATTATTATTATTATTATTATTAATGAGCCATTTAGCAGACGCTTTTATCCAAAGTGTCTTACAGGCGCTGAATGGGTTAATCCACTCTCTGATGCACAGAGCAGCAGATTGTGAAAGGGTTAAAGACGCGTGCGCTCCGGCAAGCCCAAACCAAGACTACTCTCCTGTCTTCTCCTCCTCCTCCTCCTCCTCCTCCTCCTCCTCTCCCCTCCTCTTTCCTCTTTTGTATCGATATTAATATTATTATTATTATTATTCCTTGAAGTTTTGAAGCTTTCGTCAGGTCTGGTTTCTATAAAGATACTGAATTCTGATTCTGATGATGATAATTCTATTGGTCTATTCTAGGATGTGTTATGTTGTGTAATTCTCTCACTTAAGGAAATGTGTTTAAAAAAATTAAATTCAATAAAAACGATGACTTCAAGAGCCTGTGTGTGTGTGTGTGTGTGTGTGTGTGTGTGTGTGTGTGTGTGTGTGTGAGGCTATGCTTTGAACCCGTGCTTTTAGGACCCCATCAGTCACCGCTGGGGCAGTATCCTGCACAACCCAGGCCAGCTGAGCACAATGATACCAGAACCGGACACTTCACTAGGAATGGGGAGCAGTTCAGGGGGGTCCAGATCCGGTACCTGTCTGTCTGACAGGAGAGAGAATTATACAGTTTGCAAATGATTATTCATGAGTCATTTAGCAGAGGCTTTTATCCAAAGAGACTTACAGAGACTAGGGGGGTGAACTCTGCTTCATCAACAACTGCTGCTGCTGCTGCTGCAGAGTCACTTCCAATAGGAGCTCGTTTGTTTGACGTCTCATCCGAAGGACGGAGCACAAGGAGGTTCAGTGACTTGCTCAGGGTCACAGGCAGTGAGTCGGTGGGATTTGAACCTCCTGGTATCAAGACCACCAAGCCTCCCAAAATGCTGTCTGTATAAACAGAGTGGGTGGGTGAGCTGCTGATTGAGACCCCCCCGCACATCACAGAGGGTCTGGCTCACGTGAACTCTCTGCTGTGGATGTATTGCGTGGCTCACAGTGCCCCAGCAGTGGCTCTGCTGCATGAGTCCGCGGAGTCCATTGCTGATGGAGAAGGTAGAGAGAGCCGGCTCAGCAGGGTGTGTGAAGCACACGCACGTCAGGACACACACACGCACGCACACACACACACACACACACGCACGCACACACTGAACACACACACACGCACACGCACGTCAGGACACACACACGCACGCACACACACACACACACACGCACACACTGAACACACACACACGCACACGCACGTCAGGACACACACACGCACGCACACACACACTGAACACACACACACACGCACACGCACGTCAGGACACACACGCACACACACACACACGCACACGCACGTCAGGACACACACGCACGCACACACACTGAACACACACACACACACACGCACACGCACGTCAGGACACGCACGCACGCACACACACACACGCACACGCACGTCAGGACACACACGCACACACACACACTGAACACACACACGCACACGCACGTCAGGACACACACACGCACGCACACACACACTGAACACACACACACACGCACGTCAGGACACACACACGCACGCACACACACACTGAACACACACACGCACACGCACGTCAGGACACACACACGCACGCACACACACGCACACACACACACGCACACACACACGCACGTCAGGACACACACACGCACGCACACACACACTGAGCACACACACACACACACGCACGCCAGGACACACACACGCACGCACGCACACACTGAACACACACACACACACGTCAGGACACACACACGCACGCACACGCACGTCAGGACACACACGCACGCACACACACACTGAACACACACACACACACACGCACACGCACGTCAGGACACACACACGCACGCACACACACACTGAACACACACACACACACACACGCACACGCACGTCAGGACACACACGCACGCACACACACACTGAACACACACACACACACGCACACGCACGTCAGGACACACACGCACACACACACACGCACATCAGGACACACACACGCACGCACACACACACTGAACACACACACACACACGCACGTCAGGACACACACACGCACGCACGCACACACTGAACACACACACGCACGTCAGGACACACACGCACGCACACGCACGTCAGGACACACACACGCACGCACACGCACGTCAGGACACACACACGCACGCACGCACACACTGAACACACACACACACACACACACACTGAACACACACGCACACGCACACACACACACGCACGTCAGGACACACACGCATGCACACACTGAACACACACACACACGCACACACGCACACGCACGTCAGGACACACACACGCACGCACACACACACACGCACACACACACGCACACGCACGTCAGGACTTTAATAACACTGAACACAGGACAAAGTGCGCCTGTCTGTGCATCCACTGCCAGAGCAGAGTCCTGAACACTGCTGATAACACACTGACACACACACACACTGACACACACACACACACACACTGACACACACACACACACACTCACACACACACACAGTGACACACTGACACTGAGACACACACTGACACACGCACACACACACACACTGACACACACGCACACACGCACACACTGACAGAGTGACACACTGACACACACACACACTGACACACGCACACACACACACAGTGATACACACACACACACACACACACACACACACACACACACTGACCCTCACACACACAATGACTTCTCATTGACTCTCACTATATTTTTTATTTACTATTCCTAACTCCAGTCAAACAAAGCTCCACACAGGGTGAAAGTCAATAAACAGCCATTGTTTATTCCCACAAGGACGCACCGCACTGCTGTTCAGTTTCAAACAAATAAAACATGATGCTGACTGTACAAGTGATAATACAATTAAGAGCAAGATAAATACAATGACTTCGGTTCTGGCAAGTACAAGTGTGACAAAATACGATTCAATAACGGAGCAGATAACAGTGTCAGTGATAGTTACATCAGGATATAATTAAATACCAAACACTACAGATTAAATAACACTTGTGACAGATTACAGTACTCTAAAGTACAGGAATAAATGCAGAAAAATCATATCAATCAGAACGCTGCCGATTGCAATTTAGATCAATGATGTTTGGATCAATACTATGGGACTGTGCTTGGGATTGATTAAAAAGGAAACTGGAATTGATTTTAAAAAGGGTTTGGAAATGGAATTAGAATGGCAAACTGGATTTAATGAACCCTTAATTAAGAGCTAATTGGACCATACTGACAAACAGGGGCACAGCAGTGTGATCCAGTCCTGGTTTCACTTGGAGTTTAATAATCACACACAGCTGAGCTTGTTAGCTAGACACACTGGGGCTGATCAAGCTGCTAGTAAAACCTGGACTGGATCACACTGCTGTGCAATAGGAGTCTTATTCCCAAGCCTGATCCCCGACACAGGGCTGCTGTACCAATTTGGGTTTTAATTTACTTTTAAGAAATGTTTTGTTGAGGATTTCAGGGTTTAATGAAGGATTGAATTTGCAATTAAACAAAATTGAATTACTATAAACACTCCTTTTTTAAAAACAAAACAACGACTGTGCGTCCTTAAAGCTTTCACGCAGGGGGACCTTACACAAGGGTCTCTGGAAGACTAGCAAGCTGAGTCTTCCTGCTCCGAGAGCATTTCAAACAAAGATTAATCTGACCTACATTATTAAAAATGACATTTCAAGTCAATTAAAGACTTTATTACAGGTTCTGTGTCATTCAGTGCCCTTGTTCATCGATGTATGTCAGTAAAACAACACGAACCTGGGAGACCTGTATTAATGAACACAAAAGTATTATGCGGAGAAATTATACCAACTAGCCTTTAGCTGTACATTTTAATAAAAAAAAAATCAACATTTCATATCTGATCTGGTGTCTTGGACTCTGGAAACAGTCAAAATTGGCTTTAGAGGTGACTCAGTTGGCTATTAATAACTTTTGAGAAGGGGGGGGGTACTTTTTTTATAGGGGGCTACTGACAATAACAAAAAAAACATTTAACGCATGCGTTTCAAAGTGATGCCTGCAGCAGTGAAGGAAAATGGAGAGGAGGCTGAGAGAAATAGAGGTATATGAAATCAATATAAAGAACTTGCCTGGGAATAGGGAAAGAGGAAGGGAGACTGAATAGAGAAAAGGATACCGACGAAATATATAAAGGAAACAGGAAAAAAGAAGGGAAGTTAGAATAAAGAAAGATGACAGAAAAAAAAAACAAAGTATAACAAAGACAGGCAAAGGACTGCGGATAGAGGGGGCGCTAATCATCTTAAAAATAATAGATGGACTGCGACCTATAGATTAACCAGAAGAAGAAGTCACGCCTGCAGTCAGCGTAAGGGTGCGGTCCCTCCCTGCGGATGACGTCAGAGCGCCGTGACGCAACAGGCGCCGTCCTCGCTCTCCTCACGTTGGTCTCTCGAGCTGGACGGAGTGTCTCTGGCTTTGCTCGCGCTGTTATCGTTTCCAGTCAGAGAAAGAGAGAAACGGCGAAGCTTCGCGGCTGTAGTTAATTTTAAAGATTTGTTTTTTTTTTAAAAAAATAAAAATAAAAAAAGAGGAAAAAAGATATATTTGTGATTTCTTTTCTTTTTAATTTTTTTTTTTTTTTTTTAAATAAAGCGTTACCTTGCTCGCGGGAGTTGCCAGAGAGACATAAAGAGGTAAGCTTCGTTTGTGTTTTTTTTTTTGTGTTTTTTTTTTGGTGAACGTGGTTGGGGCTATTTTATAAACCTAGTCACAAACCTAATAATAATTACATGTTTTATTTGTGTGTAAATAACGAGATAGGTGTTCGAAGTTTACGTCGGACGACCGTATGCACGTATAACTACCAGAAACTGTTTTATATATCTACATATCGCTCGTTAGAGACAGAGAGGGGAACCTCACGTTTGCGTTAAACTTTAATTATATATATATATATTTTTAGCGGCCGATAAAAATGAGCAGCGCTGGGATTTTTTTTTGTATAGTAATCAATGTATGCTTCGTACTGCCGGCTTCATGGAAAGGACAAACTGACGGGCAGCGGGGTTACCCAATAGCAAAGCAAGGACGTTTAGATTTGTGGGCGTCGCCGTCGGGTTGCGCCCAATCATTTTCGGGATTCTGGTCGGGAATAGGCGAGGCGAGCGGCGTTGCTGGGCTTGGTTGAAGTTCAGCCTTGCGCTGTCACACAAGGTCAAAACCGCAATCGTGTCTCCGAAAAAAAACTACGAAACAGGACGAGAAAACCATCCGGGGCGTCCCCAAAAAAATGTTTTTGTGTAGCCACTGTGCAGTAGCGAGCTGCAGTTGATTTTACACGCCCATATTTACGGAGCACCGGGTATCAATCAATCAATCAATCAATCAGTTTTTATTTTATATAGCGCCTTTCATAGTGGACCACCAGCACAAAGCGCTTTACAAGATGCAGTAAATCCATAATACTTTAAATACAGAGAAATGCGTGATACATGATATACAGTAAAACAAACAAAAACTGCACAATACATGATAGTAGCAGCTAATATTATTATTATTATTATTATTATTATTTATTTCTTAGCAGATGCCCTTATCCAGGGCGACTTACAATTGTTGCAAGATATCACATTATTTTTTACATACAATTCCCCATTTATACAGTTGGGTTTTTACTGGAGCAATCTAGGTAAATTACCTTGCTCAAGGGTACAGCAGCAGTGTCCCCCCCCACCTGGGATTGAACCCACGACTCTCCGGTCAAGAGTCCAGAGCCCCTATCCGCTACTCCACACTGCTGCATTCCGGATAAAACTGGGAAGCGAAGGAGCTCAAACTCTCAAACCCTTTTGCACCGGTCGGATTTTAACCGAACTCTTGGAATAACCAAGAGACCAGAAAACCCGCTTCTGTAAGACGTACAGCTTCATACTTTTTTTTCAGTTTTAGCTTCCGGATCAATACAAGAGCTGAAGGAACTGTCTCTTTATAACCACCTGCTGCTGCAATCTAAAGTCCTAGAAATCTAACAAGCTAGTGTAACGTGATACGCTGCCGTTACGGATCCTGTTCCCCCTTCCCTCCCTCCCTCCCATCCCCTCCCCTCCCCGTTGGTGAGGAGCTTAAAAGCTCTAAAAACCACGAATGCAGACGAGCCCGGCTCTCTCGCATTGTGGTTTAAGACGCTCGCTGTTAGTTTACACATCAGGCATGGCAAGATGACTTCCGTTGCATGGCAGTTTGATCCATTCCTGGTTTCCCTGTGAGTTTAAGGTGTCGCTCCTGAGCTTGTTACCTAGACACACTGTGGCCCATCAAGCTCTTAGTAAAACCTGGAATGGGTGAAACTGCTCTGCAGTAGGATTCTTCGATCCATTCGTTATGCGCAACCTAACAGTGACACTGTAGGTTTGCTCTAGTGGTCAGCGGCTTGTCCACAGTTTGCATTGGAAATTGAAGCAGGAAATCCTTTAACACCAATGGAATTATTTACATTTTACGTCTCCCCCCTGATTTTCTTGCTCTAAATTGCCTATTCAGTAAAACTATAACTGAAAGTGTTGATTTGTGCATTCCGCACAGAACAAGGAGTTTCAGGAGGAACAGCCACAACCCAGCCCTGGGGCCTGTGCAAACAGTGATGACAAATCAAATACTCAGACAGTAGCCATAAAGTGTTTCTGTTTGAAATTTAGATACTGGTATAGTAAGCAAACTTGTTGTTAAATTTGCAGACGACGCAAAAATAGGAGGAGTGGCAAACACTGTTGCAGCAGCAAAGGTCATTCTAAATGATCTAGACAGCATTCAGAACTGGGCAGACACATGGCAAATGACATTTAATAGAGAAAAGTGTAAAGTATTGCACGCAGGCAATAACAATGTGCATTATAAATATCATATGGGAGATAGTGAGTTTATGTTGATTCAGAAATGTCTTCATCTAGACAATGTGGGGAAGCTATAAAAAAGGCCAACAAGATGTTCGGATATATTGTGAGAAGTGTTGAATTTAAATCAAGGGAAGTAATGTTAAAACTTTACAATGCATTAGTAAGACCTCACCTAGAATATTGTGTTCAGTTCTGGTCACCTCATTACAAAAAGGTTATTGAAAGAGTGCAAAGAAGAGAGACCAGAATTATCCCGGGTTTAAAAGGCATGTTGTATGTAGACAGGCTAAAAGAATTGAATCTATTCAGTCTTGAACAAAGAAGACAACGCGGTGATCTGATTCAAGCATTCAAAATCCTAAAAGGTATAGACAATGTCGACCCAGGGGACTTTTTTGACTCGAGAAAGAAACAAGGACCAGGGGTCGCAAATGGAGATTAGATAAAGGGGCATTCAGAACAGAAAATAGGAGGCACTTTTTTACACAGAATTGTGAGGGTCTGGAACCAACTCCCCAGTAATGTTGTTGAAGCTGACACCCTGGGATCCTTCAAGAAGCTGCTTGATGAGATTCTGGGATCAATAAGCTACTAACAACCAAACGAGCAAGATGGGCTGAATGGCCTCCTCTCGTTTGTAAACTTTCTTATGTTCTAAACCTAATAAGTTTCATGACCAACTTTTTGACTAGAAGCCTTTCTAGGAGGCCTGGTGATCCAGTGGTTTAAAAAAGGCTTGTCACCAGGAGGTTCCAGGTTCAAATCCCAGCCACTGACTCCCTGTGTGTGACCCTGAGCAAGTCACTTCACCTCCTTGTGCTCCGCCCTTCGGATGAGACGTAAAACAAACGAGGTCCTATTGGAAGTGACTCTGCAGCAGCAGTTGTTGTTGATGCATAGTTCACCCCCTCTAGTCTCTGTAAGTCGCTTTGGATAAAAGCGTCTGCTAAAATGACTAAAAAATAATCTAAATACATACACACAATAACAAAAGTAACACATTTTTAATTAAGCTAATATTATACAGAGCTAATTTCTTTTTCTTGGTTACAGGAGAAAAAAAACGGACGGATCTTGGTGGAACGAGAGACTGCAGGCAGAGGGAGAGACTCTTTTTTTTTCTTTTTTTTTTTCTGAAGAGAGGAAGAAACGCAAGGAGCGTTAACAGCGTGGTTTCAAAAGCATGCACCGCTTAAGGACTTGTGCAGCAAGGCTGAGGCCCCTGGCGGCCTCGCGGACTGTTCAGAATTATTCACACAAACAGCCGGCCGCGCCCAGGACGTTTCAGCCAATCAGGTGCTTCACCGCACCGGTCGCGGCCGAGCCGTTTCTCAGCGGGACTAGTTCGAACTATGTGGAGGAGATGTACTTTGCCTGGCTGGAAAACCCCAAAAGTGTACATAAGGTAAGGAGAGGGGGAAAAAAATAAATAAATAAATAATATAACGAATAAAGCAAACGGATTTCCAGTGCTGTTGTCAATTGTAGTAATCACGTTTTCCAAAAACAAAAAAACAAACGAAAGGATACTTCTGCTTTAGGACAAGGTAAGTCGCTACAGTCAAACTGTTAATAAAGGCTGTGCTGTATACTGGGCCTAGGTGTTCCCCCAACATGAAAAACTGTACTACTGTCATGGCTTCTGGTAGACTTTTGCAGTATCATTGTGTAGTTTCTTTATTATTATTATTATTATTATTATTATTATTATTATTATTATTATTTATTTCTTAGCAGATGCCCTTATCCAGAGCGACTTACAATTGTTACAAGATATCACATTATTTTTACGTACAATTACATGTATGTAAAAATAATTTAATTACATGATAATAAAAAAATCTAAATTAAGTTCCTATTGTTTTTTTTTTGTCTCAGTTCTAAAATTCTAATTGATGCCAAACTTTTGGCCACAGCTGTACAGTATACAGACGGTCTTTTATAGAGGTTTGACTGTGTAGCGTTTTAAAAGCCAACTAAAACCAAACAACCGTGCTGCAAACCAAAAACGAAATAAATAAATGAATTAAAAAAAACGAAGTCCACGACCAGATCAAGAGGAGACCTGTCTGGCTTTACTTTTACTTTGGGGGGGGGGGGGGTTTAAATTTTTTTTCCAACTTCTCTACGAGGACGAAAAGGAGGGAGAGCAACACACAGACCCACACTCAATGGGTCGATTCTGGAATTAATCTGCGTTTCTGCGGCTCCTGGAACAGACAAACTGGTGTTTTGTTTTTTTTTTCGCATTGACTTCTGGTTTTTCGGCTGAATAGGAAAGAGAAAGAAAGGAAGGAAGGAAAATGAAAATCTGTACAGAGTGGCCAGTGAGCTGGCTGTCGACCGCAGGAAGCAGCACACACGGGGGTGCTGAATTTTTAAAGAGGATACGAGCTGCAGCTTGGTGTTGGTGTTCTTGAAACTCAGGTGCGAATCCCGATGGTTTCCTGTTGTTGCCGTTTTAGGTGGAAACCATTTCAAAACAAAACAACAAATCTGTGTAGAACTGTTCACAAAAAAACACAAAAAAACACATGGATGGTTTTTAATTTTTTCTGTTTTTTGGGAAAGTTTGTGGCGGTTTGATTCACTTTTTTTCAAAGCGCTGTTTTAACCACTTCTGAGGGGAGGGAAATAAATAAATCAATCAAACAATAATTCCTTAAAAACCACCGTTGAAGTTTTGTGAGTAGAGCCCTAGATCCCTAAACTGTGTAGGGTTAAAATAAAAAAAGACCAACCCAGCAAGGCTGTACTGATACCCTAATGTTAAAAATGAGACCAGGAGAGTGTGTATTCATAACAGCTATAAAATATATCACACAGTGGTTCTTCATTCAAGGACCGCTCTGTGATCTACAGTGAGCTGTGCTGTGGTCTTGTGTCACAATACAAACGATACCGACCTCTGTTACAATACGCTGCATCATGTAAAGAAAGCATCGCGATTCATCCATACACAGTGAATCAGTACAGCCCGAGCTGTGACTACAGTTCCCAGCATGCCTCCTGACCAGCGGCAGTGGTGAGGGATGCTGGGAGCTGTAGTTTAACATCAATGTGCTGTTCTGTAGTCGTGTGTTACAGTACAAACGATACAGACTTGCAATACGGTATGTCATGTAGAGAAAGCATCACAATTCATCGATACACAGTGAATCAGTACAGCCCTAGCTGTGACTACAGTGCCCAGCATGCCTCCTGACCTGCGGATGTGGCGAGGGATGCTGGGAGCTGTAGTTCTTTAACTACAATACACTGTGCTGTGGTCGTGTATTTCAATACAAACGATACAGACCTGTGTTACAACACGATACATCATGTAAAGAAAGTAACACGATTCATCGACACACAGTGAGTCAGTACAGCCCTGTAACCCAACAGGGAGCGTCAAATACATTGTGGTGTTTGGCTCAGTAGAAGAACCATTCACTACAAACCGGGGCTGCCTAATGAGTGGCTCTTGAGCAGTTAGACTCCTGTTGCACAGCAGTGTCACCCATTCCAGGTTTTACTAGCAGCTTGATCAGCCCCAGTGTGTCTAGGTAACAAGCTCAGGTGCGTCTTATTTCCAACCCTGGGCTCCTTGAAGTAGCGCATGTAAGGTTTTTTTTATGATTTTGAATAGGCTGCAATCTGTATTTAGACGCAAGTACAGCCAAAATGAAGCAAACACTGAGATTTAAACATATATTGTGTTGAATGAGTAGAAAACTACTTAAGTTGTGTCAAAGTGTAGTGGCTACTATCTAGACAGATGTTTTAGTGATTATATATATATATATATATATAATATAATTTTTTTTTGTAAGGCTCTATAAACTGGTATCAAACTCTGTTCCTGGACGGCCGCAGTGTCTTCTGGCTTTCATTCCACCCTAAGCTCTCAATTAAGTAATTGGTCAAATTATTTGGTTAATTGGACACATTCTAACACTTCTGTCCAGGGCTCAGCGTTTTTATCGGAAGTGTATCTTGTATCAAGTGCATTTTCTAAATCCTCAGCTGTAAAAGGCCTTTTAAATACGTGTCCGATTTGAACAAACAATGACATCAAGTAAGTTTTAATTGAGAGCTGAAGTTCAGGGATGAAAACCACAAGGACTGGAGTTTGGCACCCCTGCTCTGTAAGGACTGCCTGGCAACGTACGACCCTTTCAGACAAAACGCCTCTCTGTTTTAAACCATCGGGAACGTCCTCTCCCTATGTGACCACAGATCGTGCTGCCAGCCTGACAATTTAATGTGAACACACAGCCAGAGAAAGGCAGTCTTTTTTTTTTTTTTTTTTTGAAGAGGCTGCAGCGGCACCTGTTTTCAGAGGTCACGTTTTTGAAGTCCCGTGATTCCTCTTATATATAGACGTAAAGTGCACAAAAGAAAGTAGCAGGTCACAACATTTTTAGTTGTGTGTCTCTTTCTGTGTTTTCCGATGTGACAAGCTTAACTAATTATTATTATTATTATTTATTTCTAAGCAGACGCCCTTATCCAGGGCGACTTACAATTATTACAAGATATCACATTATTTTTACATACAATTACCCATTTATACAGCTGGGTTTTTACTGGAGCAATCTAGGTAAAGTACCTTGCTCAAGGGTACAGCAGCAGTGTCCCCCCCCACCTGGGATTGAACCCACGACCCTTCGGTCAAGAGTCCAGAGCCCTAACCACTACTCCACACTGCTGCCTCCACTCATTGTCAGCAACGTTTTTTATAAAGAAAAATGATATATTAATAATATAATATTACAGTGACGTGTTTTTTTTTTTCCATTCAGGAAAAAAAAAAAAATGTGGTGAACTTTGCTCTCCACTAAACTTTGCTCTCTGCGACATCTGATTAAAGATAAACGTATCAGTACAGTTAAATTACCTGTGATTGCGAACCTCTAAAACAGCGTGGCAGAGTGACCTTAGTCAAGTCATGAAACGCAGGGCTGGGTGCAGCACTAGTGGACGTTTCTTTGTAACTCTTCAGACCCAGAGGGGGGTCAAACTCTGTTCCTGGACGGCCGCAGTGTCTAATGGCTTTCGTTCCGTCCCGAGCTCTCAGTTTCTTAATTGCTCTAATTGTTTGATTAATTGGGACACATTTTAACACTTCTCTCCACGACTCAGGATGTTTTATAGGCAGCGGACCTTAAATCAAGTGCATTTTTTTTTTTTTTTTAAATCATGAACTGTAAACATATTAAAACATGTCCAATTGAACAAATAATTAGATAAATTCTGTTAATTGAGAGCTTAAGTTGGAATGAAAACCAGAAGACCCTGCGCCCCCCCCTCCCCCCTCGAGGGCTGGAGTTTCACACCCCTGGTTTAGATAAAGCGGTCCAAAAAAAAAAAAAAAGAAACGCACAGTGCTCTTTGTGACTTGTCGTGTTTATTTATTGATTTTTTTTTTTTTTTGGTCTGTTTTTCTGAATGCGTCAGCAGAGATGTCTTGCCAATTTCAGTTCCAACTCTCTAACTTGGACAGTGTGTGTGTGTGTGTCACTATTTTGAATTGGCCAAGTACTGAACGTTCTCTCTAGAGAAGATTAACTATAAATAGTCACAGACAGCTGATCGCTCTCTCTCTCTGTTCTAGAGTGAGGGCCCTGTGCCCTCATAGTAATTCACTAAGCATGTTCTACTCTGTGACACCTGAACAATCCCTGTTTGTCATCTCTGCTGTGAATGATGAATGCAGCTGTTTGGTTTTTTTTATGTACAGTACTGTGCAAAAGTTTTAGGCAGGTGTGAAAAAATGCTGTAAAGTAAGAATGCTTTCAAAAATAGACATGTTAATAGATTATATTTATCAATTAACTAAATGCAAAGTGAGTGAACAGAAGAAAAATCTAAATCAAATCCATATTTGGTGTGACCACCCTTTGCCTTCAAAACAGCATCAATTCTTCTAGGTACACTTGCACAAAGTCAGGGATTTTGTAGGCATATAGTCAGGTGTATGATTAAACAATTATACCAAACAGGTGCTAATGATCATCAATTCAATATGTAGGTTGAAACACAATCATTAACTGAAACAGAAACAGCTGTGTAGGAGGAATAAAACTGGGTGAGGAACAGCCAAACTCAGCTAACAAGGTGAGGTTGCTGAAGACAGTTTACTGTCAAAAGTCATACACCATGGCAAGACTGAGCACAGCAACAAGACGCAAGGTAGTTATACTGCATCAGCAAGGTCTCTCCCAGACAGAAATTTCAAGGCAGACAGGGGTTTCCAGATGTGCTGTCCAAGCTCTTTTGAAGAAGCACAAAGAAACGGGCAATGTTGAGGACCGTAGACACAGTGGTCGGCCAAGGAAACTTACTGCAGCAGATGAAAGACACATCATGCTTACTTCCCTTCGCAATCGGAAGATGTCCAGCAGTGCCATCAGCTCAGAACTGGCAGAAAGCAGTGGGACCCTGGTACACCCATCTACTGTCCGGAGAAGTCTGGCCAGAAGTGGCCTTCATGGAAGACTTGCGGCCAAAAAGCCATACCTCCGACGTGGAAACAAGGCCAAGCGACTCAACTATGCACGAAAACACAGGAACTGGGGTGCAGAAAAATGGCAGCAGGTGCTCTGGACTGATGAGTCAAAATTTGAAATATTTGGCTGTAGCAGAAGGCAGTTTGTTCGCCGAAGGGCTGAAGAGCGTACACAAATGAGTGTCTGCAGGCAACAGTGAAGCATGGTGGAGGTTCCTTGCAAGTTTGGGGCTGCATTTCTGCAAATGGAGTTGGGGATTTGGTCAGAATTAATGGTCTCCTCAATGCTGAGAAGTACAGGCAGATACTTATCCATCATGCAATACCATCAGGGAGGCATCTGATTGGCCCTAAATTTATTCTGCAGCATGACAACGACCCCAAACATACAGCGAAAGTCATTAAGAACTATCTTCAGCGTAAAGAAGAACAAGGAGTCCTGGAAGTGATGGTATGGCCCCACAGAGCCCTGATCTCAACATCATCGAGTCTGTCTGGGATTACATGAAGAGAGAGAAGCAACTGAGGCTGCCTAAATCCACAGAAGAACTGTGGTTAGTTCTCCAAGATGTTTGGGCCAACCTACCTGCCGAGTTCCTTCAAAAACTGTGTGCAAGTGTACCTAGAAGAATTGATGCTTGATGCTGTTTTGAAGGCAAAGGGTGGTCACACCAAATATGGATTTGATTTAGATTTTTCTTCTGTTCACTCACTTTGCATTTAGTTAATTGATAAATATAATCTATTAACATGTCTATTTTTGAAAGCATTCTTACTTTACAGCATTTTTTCACACCTGCCTAAAACTTTTGCACAGTACTGTATGTGTATGTGTTATGGAGAGCAGGATTCTAGTTAACTTCACCTGCTGATTTCATCCCATTGCTTTATGCATTAGTCTTTTTTTTTTTTCTCGTCCTGCGAAAAGTTGCTGCTGAAAATAAACTGCAGAGGATCGTCATGTGATGTGACATGTGATCAGAGAAGACCGCAGAGCAGTAAAAAGGGAGGGGGGAGAGGAATGTAAACCATGTAAAAACCTGGACTGGCTCACACTGTTCTGCAATGGGCGTGATAATCATTCAACTCGCAGGATGAATATAAAACCTGGACTAGCTGAAACCTCTCTGCAATGGGAGTATTTAACATTAGTAAGGTCACAGAATGATTATAAAACGTGGACTGACTCACACTGCAATTATTATTATTATTATCAAGCTCACTGAATTAATGTAAAGCCTGGACCAGCTCAAAAACATAAAGCACCCACTAGACTAGAAAAAACATATAGATCTTTTTTTTTTTGGTGTGGTACAGATTGCAATACGAACAAGAGTCTGCTTTGCAAGTCCATAGTCCTTACTGCTTCTGTAACATGTGGGAATGCTGTGTACTGTTAGTGTTTTATTCACCCTGTGTATGTGTGTGTGTGTAACAGTACATGGGATTAACAAGAACATAGGATTACTAAAACTCAAGAACCCCCTGTTTATAAAAGTAATTAGCTTGATTGTACAGCAGTGTGTTTAAAAAAAAAAAAAAGGGCTGTTTGTTATTATTAATAATAATGAGTCATTTAGCAGACTCTACTTACAGAGACTAGGGGGTGAACTCTGCTTCATCAACAACTGCTGCTGCTGCAGAGTCACTTCCAATAGGACCTTGTTTGTTTTACATCTCATCCGAAGGACAGAGCACAAGGAGGTGAAGTGACTTGCTCAGGGTCACACGCAGTGAGTCAGTGGCTGAGCCGGGATTTGAACTGGGGACCTCCTGGTAACAACAAGCCCCTTTTCTTTAACCGCAGGACCGCCAAGCCTCCTGATTTAAAACGTGGTTGTAACAAGAAAACAGGAGTTAATAATAAAACTTGAGAACCCCCTGTTTATAAAAAGTAATTCGCTGGAGTGTGAAAAAAAAAAAAAAAGCCAGGATCGCTAGTCTGAAGCCTACAGTCCATATGAATCCAGTTGTAACTGTACACAGGGGTCCCCGTTGTTCCAAGATCTAGCAGGGCGTTTGTTTCAGAACCACACAGTTGACATTAACATTGAGTGAGTGAGTGAGTGGGTGCAGTGGCATTCTCTCCTGGCTCTGATCTAGCATTCATTACTGGAGGAATACAGTAAGAGCTATTGGCTATGAATGTGGGCTTGTTTTGTATAGTAAACTGGAAGGGTGTGCGCATTCTTAAATGATTTATGCTTCTAGATCTATTAAAATAATAATAATAATTCTGGGGAGAGGGAGGCTGGATTATGCAATGATCACATCTTTTTATAATTGTTATTTTGGTAGTTTTAACCAGATGTGATCAGATAAGCCATGATGGGCTGCAATGGGTGTTTATTGCTTATATATTATGATTATGATTATGATTATTATTTATTTGGCAGACTTTATCCAAGGCGACTCACAGGTGTTCCAGGGCAGTACAGGGTTACAGTGCAAGCTTAATATTTAAATACAGTGTAGTTTACAGTAAGTGCAAATAATACTTCTAGAATACAATATGCATGAAGTTAGTATTATACATATACATTACAGGTGAATACAAACTGTCATTGTTGATGTAATTTGTTGTAATCCTAACTTGCTGCATATTGTGTTCAAGTATTATTTTTTGTACTGACTGTAAACTTCACTGTGTTTAAATATGAAGCTTGCATTGTAACCCTGTGCTGCCCTGGAACACCTGTGAGTCACCTTGGATTAAGACGTCTGCCAAATCAATAAATAATAACAATAAATGTTTGTACAGCAGTACAGATCGTAATGGATGTGTATCAATACCAGGTATTTACCTTTTTTAACTTTTATTATGATCTGTGCTAAATGGGGGGAGGCAGGACATGCTGTTGGCTCAGTACAGGCGCTGCAATTGGCAGCTCTGAGCCCTTTTAGCTTCTTACTGCAGTAAATCCAATAAAGTCGTTTATAAAAGCCGCTGGTGAACAGAGGTGAAGCGTGACTTTCGCTCGCTCGGAGTGATCTTTGTTAGTCGGCATCCATTTAAAGGCTGTTTATTTTTTTTATTTTTTTTTATTTATTAGCTGAATTGAACTCTCCAAATCAGTTTTTGTAATTTGAAGGACTAAGTTGTTGTTTTTTTTTTTTTTTTTAATACTTTTTATCTGAGCTTTTCGACTTTTTTTTGTGGCTATCAAAGCAGTTATGAAGCCCATCGTAAAATATGAAATAAATTTAACTTTAAAACGCAAGTAGCGGGGTTCCGAAAAAAATACAGCGTTCCCCGCCCCCCACGTGTTGCTACCTGTCACTTCTGTTTTCATTGTTAACATCCTGACAGTTTTGTACACTTGCAACTTTAAAAAGTCTGTTTCAGATCTCTTCAAAATGTCCGCTCTAGAGCACTGGGGTTTGAGATCTGTCCTCTGAATCAGTGTTTCAACCCTGGTCTCACTGTGTGCTGGTTTTCATTTCCAACCTGAGCTCTTAATTACTTGACTAGACACTTAATTGAACCTTTTTAATTGTTTTCAGCTGTTAACAGCTGTCAAGTTAGCGATTTAGCATTGTATAAGTAACTTGAAGTCTGCAACTGTTTATCAGCTGAAAACAATTTAAAAGGTCTAATTAAGCAACTTATCAGTTCAATTAAGGGTCTAGTTAAGTAATTGAGAGCTCAGTTGGAAGGAAAACCAGCAGACACAGGGGCGTCCCCAGGACCGGGGCTGAGAAACACTGCCCTAAATCACTGCAGGATGAGCGATTTAAAAAAAAAAAAAAAAGCATAACAAGTGCTCTGGCTTTTCAGTTCCGTACCACATTGTGGATCGTTATTGCTGTGTTACCTGTTTGACAATGTGGGTAATAATCCTGACACTATCAGTGCACTAGAGCGGACATTTTGAAAAGAGCTTTGAAAACAGACTTTAAAGTTATAAGTGTAATAAGTTGTCAGGATGTTAATGAAAAGAAAAGGTTGGTTATTTAAACAGTTGTAGCAACACGTGGGGGCATGCCACTCTGTATATATTTGAGCCCTGTTACTTACTCTGTAAGCAGGTTTACTAAATCTAAATAAGTAGCACAGGTAAAGTTTAATCTAATTAAGTAAAGAAACTGCTTTGGGTATTTTTATGTTTAATATGTTAGTTGTAATTGTTGGACTGTACTCGGTTTCTTCGTAAAACAGCCATTTGTTAGTCAAGCTACAGATATTATGTACTGTTCAGAAACTAGGGTTTGCCTTTCTGTAAAGACAGCTCTGCACACAACTTGATGGGACATATTTCCAGTCTAACTCAGATTTTTATTTTTTTGAAAGTGGAGAAAAAAAAAAAAACACCTGTTGAGTTTACAAAACTAGTATCAAATGTCTTGCAGTAATTTTAAACATAGGGAATCTTAAACACTCTGTAATCTCTGTGAAGAGTTTCGGACAAAAAAAACGAAATCTAGTTCCGTATACAAAGTAGCTAGTCTCATTTTTAAAAATGCTCGAGGTGTTTAGCCCCCAAGTTGTTTGTCTCTCAGACTTGGTACATTTTCCTCTTTGAATTTTCTAAATGGGTTATTTTTGTTAAAGTCCTGATGCTGCTTTTTGAATGTAAACATCAGTCTCTCTTTTCTACTTTCAGGCAAAGAAGAGACCTTTTGAGGTCTTGAGAGCTTGTGATTTAATTATTGTTTAGTTAGTGCAGTAAAAGGCATCGCCTCTCCTTTGTCTAATATTTCAAAACAAACACAATAGGAGGCAATTAAAAAGACTGAAGTAAAAGCTTTGAAAATATGTCCTGTAATGTTTAAACTCGCAATAGTCCAGATACAAGAGGTATAAATACACATGATCTGATGATTGTTTCTTTCTTTTTGTTTGTTTGTTTGTTTGTTTGTTTGTATGTGTGTGTGTTCGTTTGGCTCTCTTTCTTTCAGTCATGGGATGTTTTCTTCCGCAACGCGAATGCAGGCGCCCCTCCAGGCATGGCCTACCAGAGCCCTCCCCCGTTGGGCATGAGTCTGTCCGGCCTGGCTTCGGCACAGTCCCTGGTCTCGGCCCAGCCCAACGTGGAGAAGCTGGTGGAGGATCACCTCGCTGTGCAGTCGCTCATCCGGGCTTATCAGGTGAGCTCCCAGCTCAGGGGGTGGCAATCAAACTCCTGCTGCAGAGCCGTTTCACCCATTCCAGGTGTTACTAATGATTAGCCCCAGTGTGTCTAGGTAACAAGCTCAGGCGTGTGTTTTATTATTAAACTCCTGGTGAAAACAGGAATGGATCAAACTGCTGTGCAATACACAATACGCAGGTTGCCTTACTGTAAGAGCCCAGGCACCTGTAGAACTGCAGCCCCGTGCCTCTGCAGAATTGCACACTGAAGGTTGGTTCATGCTTCAGACTCCGACGTATCGACGGTCTCCGACCTCGTGCAACGGGTGGGAATTACGTCACCCCCCCCCCACTCTTGCGACGCATGTCTTTTTTTTTTTGGAAAGTCCTGCAGGCTTTTCTCGCGCGTCTGCCACCTGAAATCGCATGGGGTCGGAGGACGTTGAAAAACGTCCACGTTCGCTGCGTGGTCGGAGTGAAGCTGCGCCGCTTTTTACAGCTGCCAGCTGGCCTGACGTGTCGCAGTCATCAGCGACAGCAGCATGAACCAGCCCTTCTGAGCCAGAGTTTTGAAGGAGCTGCAGAGCCCGATAGAAACGAGACGTCCAAACCCTCCCTGTTTGGAGCAACGATGGCTTCAAATGGCTTCTCAAAGTTAACTACTTCACTTTTTTTTTAAATATAAATTAGAAAAGCTTTATTATTTTTGTTTTTTTCATGTTACTGCTTTGCTTTCTTGATTTTAAAGCCATGCCCTTGTATTAACTGCACTGAAGGTTTGAAGACTGAAGTTGTATAATTGTGAAAAAAAAAAAGAAATCTATTTTTTTTTTGACCCAATCTACATGATTAATTCATTACACGACAATAGTAATTTTTTTTTCATTATAATGATTATTTTAATTTCTTTTACATTTAATTATTTTTTTAATTGCCTATAAAATGATTTTTTTTAAAAATCAAATGCCTATATAAAATATATATATTTTTAAATTAATAATAACCCAGAACTTTCCACCAACTTTGTCATTGTCGCTTTGCTTCTAGGTGAGAGGTCACCACATTGCAAAGCTCGACCCTCTGGGGATTAATATTGTAAATGTTGACGATGCCCCAGTAACATTCGGTGAGGAATTGTATTGAACTACACTCAGCGATGAACATGTCTGTGTTAATGTTGTGTTTCCCCCACCCTCTTCTCTTCCTTTTTCTGTCTCCCCCCCCCCCCAAAAAAAAACCATCCTCCTTTGCTGTTTGTTCTTTTCCTTGTGGATCCGCATTCCCGTTTCCCCCCCCCTGTAGATTCGTGGGCACCACGTAGCTCAGCTGGATCCTTTGGGAATCATGGATGCCGATCTGGATTCGTTCGTCCCAGCAGATATAATCACGTCCTCCGACAAACTCGGTGAGGGACAGAGACAGACAGACAGACGAGTGTAAACTCTGCTTGAGCATTCTGTCTCTGCCGTCGAGCTGCTATCATTATTTGTCACCCCTTTCAGCCGGAATGAAAACTCTCTTTAGAGAATTCCTTCATTTCTGCCTCCGTGGTTTTGTTGGGTTGCTGCAGTACAGCGTTACAGTACAGTATTATTACAGCTGTGGCCAAAAGTTTCGCATCACCAAGAATTTTAAAATTGAAACGTAATTTAAAAAAAAAAAAAGAAAGATTAAAAAAAAAAAACTATATAAACACAATTTTAGATATTTTCATTTACAAAGAAACTACAAAATTATATTGCAAAAAGGTCTCCCGGAAGCCATAATAGTAGTACAGTTGTATTTCGTGTTTAGATTTTGAAAGGTCACATTTTTCAAATTTCTTTTTTTTCAGTTTGTCGTTAAGTATCTGGGAAAACTACAAAGCGGTGTGCAATTCAATATGTTTACGTAAAATTATTCAGCAGGTTTCGTTCGACTTTATGAAGCAAAATTTGTTAATTCTCTTTTGGGGATGCAATGCTTTTGGCCAGAGCTGTGCTGTGCAGCGCTCTGTTATTTCCACTGAATTCGATTCAGCCAGTGATAAGCCCCATCCCTTAAAGTACCCAAAATTACTGAATTGAATTGAATGTTCTTCTGAGGTCCTTATCAGTCGGTTATTTAATGATGTTTATAAACTCTGGAGGACTCAGAGACTCGTGGGCTGGCTTTGTGTACCCCTGGGGTGCAGTGCTGTACATTCACTGCAGGGTTTGAAACCTCCCCTGAGCCTCCTTCAGAACTCCCCTGCCCTGAACAAACTGACCTCGTGTCTCATTGCAGCTTCAACAAGCCTCGGCTGCAAGTCTGTAGGAACTGTTTATTTAACTGGGGGCCTGATTGCTCAAACTCCTGACTCCTGATCACTTCAATAACAGACTGAACCCCAGGGCTGGGTGCAGCAGCAGCAGGGCTAGTGTGAGTTTGTAACCCTGCTCAAACTCCTGGCTCCTGATCACTTCAATAACAGACTGAACCCCAGGGCTGGGTGCAGCAGCAGCAGCAGGGCTAGTGTGAGTTTGTAACCCTGCTCAAACTCCTGACTCCTGATCACTTCAATAACAGACTGAACCCCAGGGCTGGGTGCAGCAGCAGCAGGGCTAGTGTGAGTTTGTAACCCTGCTCAAACTCCTGGCTCCTGATCATTTCAATAACAGACTGAACCCCAGGGCTGGGTTCAGCAGCAGCAGGGCTAGTGTGAGTTTGTAACCCTGCTCAAACTCCTGGCTCCTGATCATTTCAATAACAGACTGAACCCCAGGGCTGGGTTCAGCAGCAGCAGGGCTAGTGTGAGTTTGTAACCCTGCTCAAACTCCTGGCTCCTGATCACTTCAGTAACAGACTGAACCCCAGGGCTGGGTGCAGCAGCAGCAGCAGGGCTAGTGTGAGTTTGTAACCCTGCTCAAACTCCTGGCTCCTGATCATTTCAATAATAATAATAATAATAATAATAATAGACTTCATTGTGGGGAGTTCTGAACCTCAGGACTTGGTGTGTACAATACATCACGCTTTTTAAAATGCATTTTTCAATAATCATTTTCAAATATATTGGAAATAACAAGAGAGCTCTGTGTTTTGTTTCGCGGTGTCTGCTGTGTGCTTCTAAACAAATCTAGACTTTCACTGAGGAAAGCATAGCTGTTGCTCCAGCATTTCTGTCAGATAACAGTACATAAAATAAAATAAAATTGACGTTAGTACTTGCATGCTGTATTAAGCCTTGTTAGTAAGTGGTCTTCAGGGGTTAAAAAAAAAAAAAAAAAAAAAAAAACACGGGATGGTTCATCTTAAAAATTTCATTCCTGCCTGCACCTTCTTGCTTATTTGTTGCTCTGCATATTTATTTATTTTTATGACTTGGAAAAGCAATCTTTTTTTTTTGCATTGTAAATGTATAGCACCGTTCCCCCTGATTGAGTTTGAATTAGTTATTGTGCCGTTAAATCGTATTTTAGTTTTTTATTTTCTATTATTTTTTTTTCTATAACTCTCAGTTTTTGTTGTTTTGTGACAAGTAGTAGACTTGTAAAATGCACAGTTTGGTTCACAGACCGCCTCGCTGAAGCAGCCTTATTACTTTATATAGAATAGAGAGAGAACAGATATTTTCAAGGCATCCAGACCCTGTGCACTGGATTGTGCTTCACCTCAAATAAAAGCTTTCAAAACAGCATGCGTTCACGGTATCATACATAGCTAATCTTGTTGCTTTTTTCATAAAAAAAAAAATAATGCAATTCCTGTTATGTTAATATTTTTGTATTTAATTGTAATGTGTGTGTTGTTTTTTAGTTTTTTTTTACCCATTGTAAAACACCGCTGACCCTGAAGGCAGCCTCCCAGTAGATTGCACACTCATGTTATTTTGTAGCAGGGTTTTGTCATCCTCCCCCACCCCAAATCCTTTCACTGGTTGAAGGTCTGCAATGCATGCAAATGCTGACTGCTTGGGCTTTTGTTGGCAGTAATCGGTCATTTAGAGAAGCTTTTATCCAAAGCGCCTTATACAGACTTAAGTGACTTGCTCGGGGTCACACACAGTGAGTGTGAGCCGAGATTGCAACCTCATGCTATCAAGCCCCTTTTCTTTCACTACTGGACCACCAAGCCTAATTTTCAGTTAAATCTCCCAGTTTGCAGGATGAAAAATGCATGTTATTTAAGAGTATAGGGGTCGATTATAACTGTTAAACACACGACAGGGCTGAATTAAAAACTACTTAAATGCAATAAATTCAATGAGAAACGTAACAGCGAGGGAGCAAATGCAACTTGTAGTCGAAAGGTTTGTCATTTTGAATTTTATTAGGTTTCTTTTAGCTGTCTCTATGGAGTAACAGACGTCGTTAAAGAGAGTGAAGTTCTAGTATAATTGTTTGATCAAGTTTTATGCAAGTCATGCTTTATCATTGCAGCGCATTAGGGAAAAAAAGTCCCTTATCACTAGCAACATTTACCGCCCCTTCTCCCTTTATAGGAGTGTGCGTTTTGCTTTCCTTTTCCCAGCACTCGCTGAATTGTTTTTAAACAAGTTCCCATCCAGCTCTCTGCACAGGGGAGTTGGGGACCAGCTTTTGCAAGTGAAAATGAACACTAACATGTGACTGGTTATGCAAAAGTAATCTGATACCTAACTGTGAGATGAAGTGAGTGAAAGTGTGTTTGTGTGCTTGTTGCCCTGTACTCGCTACAAAGCGTAGACCTGCAGATATTTCCACAATGTAAAAGAAAAAACGCTTGCAAAACTACATTTTATTCTTTTTCTTTAAAAACAAACAAACAAGAAAACAGTATTCAGACTTTGAAAACCTATTTTGTGGGGGGGACAGGGGATGGATGGTCCATGTCTTTTAACAGCCCAGTGCAAACGTTGTTGTTGTTGTTGTTATTGTTATTATGACATAGTTGGCTCGCTCCCGGACTGAACTTCCCATTTCGACATTTTGCAGTTCACTGGGTCCATTCTTTGTTTGGCTGCTTCCTCTGTTGTTGGTTTTGTTTTCTGCACTGTGTGGATGTTGTGCTATACTTTTATGGCCCTTTGCTCAGATTAACCTTGGCCACCAAGGAGGTCAGGAAAGGGAACTTTTTAATAAGTAAGCAATCCTAGATGCGAGGCTGTTTTTATCATTTTTATTTAATTCTACAGCTGCATTTGGGTGAAATTGAAAGAAAGGTTAAGTTTAAAAAAAAAAAAAAAAAAACCTTCCAATTTGCAATTTCCCATACTTGTACAAGCAGTCCTAACTTGCCTTAAATACAAAACTCCCCTGTTGTATTAAGATTTGATCATTCACAGATGTGCATGTCAACAGTGAGTATCTACATGTGCTGTACTGCGTGAAGACTATTAACTGATTCACTGCTGTCTGTGTGTGTGTGTGTCTGTGTGTGTGTTATTTGCGAAAGTCGCAGAGCAAAACTAGAAAGGGGTTTGGCTGATTTGCAGTGTTAGGCAATGTATGATCGCAAATCATTCAGCTTGTACAGCGATAGCCAAGAGCTACGCATCTGATTTTGCTTCATAAAGTGGAATGAAACCTGCTGAATAATGTTACGTTAACATGTTGAATTGCATTATTAATAATAATATTAATTAATAATGTCCAAAGACATTATTAATAATAATAATGTCTTTGGAGTTTTCCCACACACTTAACGGAAAAAAATTGAAAAATGTGACATGTCGAAATCTAACATGAAATACTTACTATGGCTTCCAGGTAGACCTTTTTTTAATATTTATTTATTTTTTTAAATATATTGAGATCATTTTGTAGTTATTTTTGATTATGTGAAGTATTTTGTTCATATAGTTTTTATATATTTTATGGATGAGGTGTAAAAAAGCAAGGTCCTATTGGAAGTGACTCTGCAGCAGCAGCAGTTGTTGATGAAGCAGAGTTCACCCCCTTAGTCTAAGTCCCTTTGGAGAAAAGTGTCTGCTAAATTACTAATTTATTATTATTAATAATAATAATGTCTCAATCCTAAAATTCTAGGTGATGCAAAAGTTTTGGCTGTATCTGTAGTTTGTGTTTCTAATCGCCAGGGTAGGATAGTGTTCTCTGCAGGGTTGCCAGATTTCTGACAGAAAAATAACGACCTCGTTCATCCAAACAAGCCCAAAACAAACGCAACCCATGTTAGAGTATGGGCGTTTATGCAAATTCCAACCCGCGACTCTCCAAAAAAAAAAAACAAGCCCAGTCCCATTTATAATAAGCGGACTTGGCAACTGTGGTTCTCTGTGTTTTGTGGTAGAACGCTTTGTTATAGCAGTTGTGCTTACAGCCTTAGTGTTTCCACCTCCCGCCATCTCGAATGCGAGTACGAAGTTAAAATTAATCCAACAAGCCTTCACAAGTTAGTCCCAAGCTTTACAGCAACACACAAAAAAAACAAAACAATATATACTGCGAATGCATCAGAACACCTCCCGATCTGCCATCGATATCCTTCATATACCCGCCTGCATGAAAACCTGTGGGTGTGAGAATTTCAATTTCCGCTCAGTAATCAGGGATATAGAAACACACCCGTGTGTGAAAATGTCCAACAGCTCTGTGCTTTAATCAGGCGTCTTAAACAACTTCTAAAAAGTCTCCTGCGTTTTATCGTGTGTGGCTCTGTGTTCCTTTTCTCTCACTATTTTAAATGAATCGCACGTGTGGTCTATTAAAATCATCCATTAAATGAGACAATCGCCCACTGGCCTGTTTTGGAGTTTCATCTCCAGCGGTTTGATTTCAGACGCACAGCAATTCAGAACCACAGAAGCGATGGGGTGTTCTAATACACGGGCACGCTGCTGTGCAGAAGTGCTGTGAGCCCACGCACACAGTACAATGTGGGAGCTTGCTTGCTTGTTTGTTTTTTTGTTTGTTTGAACCATGTGTTCTTCTGCATGTATTTCTGTCTCCTCCTCCTCCTCCTCACACTGGTGGCACTAACTGTCCCTCTCCCCTCACTGCTGCCCCCTCAGACCTTTCCCTGTTCAAGAATCGGCTGGGGATGTTAACCGTAGGAGGTACGCACCTACCTGCTTGCACCTCTCTGTCTCTATCTCTGTCTCTCACTGTCTTTATCTCTCGATGTATCTCTCCTATCTCTGTCTCTATATATCTCTCTGTCTGTCTATCTCTCTCTATGTATGTATATATCTCTCTCTCTGTCGTTCTATTTATGTATGTATGTATGTATCTTTCTTTCTCTCAAGTTCAATTTAAGTTTTTAAGAGGCTCCTGACACTAATCGATGACGCTGAAATGATGATGCTTCGCCGTAAACTGGATACCTGGTGATAGTAGTGTTCCGTTAGCCTCACCAAATCCTGAGTTCAATTTTAATTTTGTGTTCTGTGTGTCTGTCTTTTTCTTTCCTTTTTTTTTTTTTATCTTACAAAAAAAAAATATATATATATATTTCCGCCCCTGTTTTAAGTTCAAAATGTTGAAAATTAAAAAACACTGCAGGCTTCGATCAAGCCCAGCCCTTTTATTTTTATTTTATTTTATTTTATTTACCTGGGTCCTCTGTCACTTTTTCATTCATTCATTTGTTTTGTATATTATTTCCGTCTCTCTCTCTCTCGCTCTTGCTTGCTCTCTCTCCTGCCACATGTATCCCTTCACCCTCCTGAGTTGTTTTTTTTCCAGCAGACATGTTCTGTGTCTTCCCTGCATCTTCCCCTTCTTATCTGATTCCACTTTCATGTGTTTGTCTTTAGTATTGTGGTGCTGAAGCAGAACAATCCAGAGATACTATTCAGTAGCAACAGGATCAGGGTCAATTCCTTTTTAAAATCCATTTCCAATTCCTTTGAAAGAACTGGCATTTGGTATTTTAGAGACAGAGCAATCGCTGTCGCAATCGTGCAACTGCTTTCGTTTGAAGCCAGTTTAATTGACTAACAAACAAACAAACAGCGAATCAAAGTCATTTGTCGGCACTGTTGTGAGAAGCTCATTTTAGCAGAACGCTTTACCATTTGCAGTTTCTGAACAATGATGTGCTGGAATTGATTTATTATTATTGTTATTTGTTTATTTAGCAGATGCCTTTATCCAAGGCGACTTACAGAGACTAGGGTGTGTGAACTATGCATCAGCTGCAGAGCACGTCTCACCCGAAAAGACGGAGCACAAGGAGGTGAAGTGACTTGCTCAGGGTCACACAATGAGTCAGTGGCTGAGGTGGGGTTTGAACCGGGGACCTCCTGGTTACAAGCCCTTTTCTTTAACCACTGGACCACACAACCTCCTAAAAGGGAACGGGAATTGGAATTGGAAAAACAGGAATTGATCCTGACCCTGAGTGTCAGTAGTGTTAAACTGAGTGCGTTTGTTTGTGTGCTGTGGTACAGTGGGGGGTAGACCTAGCTGCCTGGTGGTGTTGTAAAGTCTTTACGAAATGAACTAGCGATCCATTGAGTGTCCTGTACATCTCAGACGGAACAGGAGAGTCAAATTATGTGCAGCAAAACCAGAAGCCCTCTGCGCGTTTACAATGAAATGCAATAATACAGCATGTGGACTTGGTGCTTAAGAAGTGGATTTTAACATCAATGATATATGTTGGGTTTTTTATTTTAATTTTATTTTATCCTCTTTTTACAAAACCCAATGCCTCTGATATTTCCCTCTCTGTGCTGTGTGTGTGTGCGGACAGGTATTACTATCAATGTGTGGAGAAAATTGAGAAAATGTCCCCACAAAGATAGTAACTCCTGAAAAAGCTAGGGCTTGTTTGTTAATCAATTAAACTGGTTAGGGCTGTGGACTCTCGACCGGAGGGTCGTGGGTTCAATCCCAGGTGGGGGATGCTGCTGCTGTACCCTTGAGCAAGGTACTTTACCTAGATTGCTCCAGTAAAAACCCAACTGTATAAATGGGGAATTGTATGTAAAATAATGTGATCTCTTGTAACAATTGTAAGTCGTCCTGGATAAGGGCGTCTGCTAAGAAATAAATAATAAAAAGCGATGTTGTGGGGACCTCCCCACTTTGGAAAAACACCTTTTTAAGAACTAAATATGCCTTCAAAAAAAAAAAAAAAAAAGTTAAAAAATATTTAGTTTGTTGTCGACTTTCACCCTATGTGGAGTTTTGTCTGACTGGAGTTAAAAATATATTATTATTATTATTTATTTATTTAGCAGACGCCTTTATCCAAGGCGACTTACAGAGACTAGGGTGTGTGAACTATGCATCAGCTGCAGAGTCACTTAACAAGGAGGTGAAGTGACTTGCTCAGGGTCACACAATGAGTCAGTGGTTGAGGTGGGATTTGAACCGGGGACCTTCTGGTTACAAGCCTATTTCTTTAACCACTGGACCACACAGCCTCCAAAAATATATAGTGAGAGTCAATGAGAAGTCCCCACAAATATAGGAGCATGCATGCGTGCGTGTGTACTGACCCCTCTTTCTTCCAACACTTTGTGCCCCCCCTCCCTCCCCCCCTCCCTCCCACCCCACCTTTCTGTGTCTGCATGGATTTGCCTTTTATAATTAAAACCATCCCAAATTAAAACCACTCCACATTACTCAATTGCATTTTCTACTGCTGCTGTGCAATAATGTGACAATGCAAATCCAATATGGACTTTTCATTTGTAAATACTGGTCATTTTATCATTTCAATGCCATTTAATTGTTACCTTGATCATTATGTTATTTTTATTTATGCACGTGTTACTGTGTTTGCTAACCATGTGTTTTTTTGTTTTTTTTTTCATCTTTTTTTTTTTATTATTATTTTATTCTTCCGGTTCCCGGCTCCGTGTGTAATTTGTTTTTTGGTCTGGCTTTGCCTTGGTCCCCTCTGCTGCCCCTCCTCCACTGCCCCCCCCCCCCACACACCTGCTGTCCCTGCTCCTGTGGCCCGCCTGTCCACGTCCACGCAGGGTTCTACGGGCTGGACGAGTCGGATTTGGACAAAGTGTTCCGGCTGCCGACCACCACGTTCATCGGGGGCAGCGAGAGCGCCCTGCCTCTGAGGGAGATCATCCGCAGGCTGGAGGTAGAGCTGGCTGTCTGTCCCTTTAGAAAAGCAAACTCCTGCCCCTTCGCATCCCACACCCTGCCACATGCCCCTACAGAATGTTGCTTCATAATGTTTAATGAAACCTGCTGAATAATGTTTAGGTTAACATCTTGAATCGCACACCGCTTTTGTAGTTTTGCAGATACTTAACAGAAAACTGACAAAAAAAATATGACATTTCGAAATCTAACATGAAATACTACTGTACTGCAGTATCATTTAGTAGTTTATTTCATTACATGATGTTAAATAAAATATCTAATTTATGTTCCTATAGTTTTATTTTTTATTTTTCATTGTCTCAATCCTAAAATTGTAGTTGAAGCAAAAAAGTTTTCCAGAGCGACACACACACACACACACACACACACACACACACACAACCTGAATTAATGCACTAACTTCTGTTAAAAAGACCAAAAAAAACCCAAAAAACACGCGATTGTGATTTACATGGGTGGCAGTCCCGTGGCTTCGATACGTGGTCAACATGCAAACGCTGTGCCCTGAAACCACGTGACCACAGTTCACATCTTTCCTTCCCAGTCTAGTTTTCTGTGATCGCGGCATACGCTGTTTTACACTGAAAGAAATTCCCCTGCCCGTCTCTCTCTCTCTCCCTCTCCCTTGCTGTCGCACCTCCGCACCTGTAGATGGCGTACTGCCAGCACATCGGCGTGGAGTTCATGTTCATCAATGACCTGGAGCAGTGCCAGTGGATCCGGGAGAAGTTCGAGAAGCCCGGGGTGATGCAGTTCACTCTGGATGAGAAGCGGACCCTGCTGGCCAGAATGGTCCGCGCCACCAGGTCAGTGTGTGTCCCGTTCACGTAGAGCCGCACCAACCCCAGTGCGTTCTGGTAAGTGTAGTCCCTCTCGGTGCGTTCTGGTAAGTGTAGGCCCGCTCGGTGCGTTCTGGTAAGTGTAGGCCCGCTCGGTGCGTTCTGGTAAGTGTAGGCCCGCTCGGTGCGTTCTGGTAAGTGTAGGCCCGCTCGGTGCGTTCTGGTAAGTGTAGTCCTGCTGTGAAAGGAACCCGAGACGGGTAGAAAGGTACCAGAATGCTTTGAGGTCCGAGTTGAAAAGCCCGACATGACCCAAACTGTCCCAGTGTACCTGGAGTCACGTGGGAACCCGACACAAACCGGTTATTCGGATCGAGCTGCCACAGCGTGGGGAGGAGGGGGAGGAGGAGGGGGGGGGCTGTAGTTTTAAAAGTGAACTGAAAGCTATAAAATGGACTTGGGTAAATTTACCCTGATCGACACCATTGACCCGCACCTGATTGCCAGTACTGCTCTGGGGAGCTCAGTCTGAATAACCCAACAATACATTTGTGCCGCACTAGTTTCCAATATTATTATTATTATTATTATTATTATTATTATTATTATTATTATTATTATTATTATTTATTTGATTTGGCAGAAGCCTTTATCCTTTATCTAAGTGTGTGTCTCTGTCCGTTAATTCATTAACTCGGATACGGAGCACAAGAGGACTTCTGTGTTGCATCTAGAGAAGCACAGAACCTCAATCCCTGGAGGGTGTGTGTGTGTGGAGAGGGGAAGTCACCCTGGCGTGTTGTTGTGTGTCTCAGGTTCGAGGAGTTCCTGCAGAGGAAGTGGTCATCGGAGAAGCGCTTCGGGCTGGAGGGCTGCGAGTCCCTCATCCCGGCGCTGAAGACCATCATCGACCGGTCCAGCGAACGGAGTGGACAACGTGATCATGGGCATGCCGCACAGGTGCGCAGTGACGGCGTCGCAGAATATATGTTACCCTCCCCACCAGGAACCAGTATTCAGATATATTGGTTCCACTCCCGAATATTTGTACCCCCTTTATTTTTTTTGTAACAGTCCTCTTTCTTTGCATACTTTATCCATGCATTTTCAACTGAAATTAAACTTATTTTTTCTGTAACTCCCAACCCCAACCCTGTACCATCCAGTCTCCCAACCCCAAACACTAACCCTGTACTCATCCAGTCTCCCAACCCCAAACCCCAACCCTGTACCATCCAGTCTCCCAATCCTAAACCCCAACCCCAACCCTGTACCATCCAGTCTCCCAATCCTAAACCCCAAACCCCAACCCTGTACCATCCAGTCTCCCAATCCTAAACCCCAAACCCCAACCCTGTACCATCCAGTCTCCCAATCCTAAACCCCAACCCCAACCCTGTACCATCCAGTCTCCCAACCCTGTACCATCCAGTCTCCCAATCCTAAACCCCAACCCCAACCCTGTACCATCCAGTCTCCCAATCCTAAACCCCAACCCTGTGCCATCCAGTCTCCCAATCCTAAACCCCAAACCCCAACCCTGTACCATCCAGTCTCCCAATCCTAAACCCCAACCCCAACCCTGTACCATCCAGTCTCCCAATCCTAAACCCCAAACCCCAACCCTGTACCATCCAGTCTCCCAATCCTAAACCCCAAACCCCAACCCTGTACCATCCAGTCTCCCAATCCTAAACCCCAACCCTGTACCATCCAGTCTCCCAAACCTGTACCATCCAGTCTCCCAAACCTGTACCATCCAGTCTCCCAAACCTGTACCATCCAGTCTCCCAAACCTGTACCATCCAGTCTCCCAAACCTGTACCATCCAGTCTCCCAATCCTAAACCCCAAACCCAACCCTGTACCATCCAGTCTCCCAATCCTAAACCCCAACCCTGTACCATCCAGTCTCCCAACCCTAAACCCCAAACCCTAACCCTGTCTCATCCAGTCTCCCAACCCTAAACCCTAACCCTGTCTCATCCAGTCTCCCAACCCCAACCCTGTACCATCCAGTCCCCAACCCCAACCCTGTACCATCCAGTCTCCCAACCCCAAACCCCAACCTAACCCTGTACCATCCAGTCTCCCAACCCTAAACCCCAACCCTAACCCTGTACCATCCAGTCTCCCAACCCCAACCCCAACCCTGTACCATCCAGTCTCCCAACCCCAAACCCCAACCCCAACCCTGTACCATCCAGTCTCCCAATCCTAAACCCCAACCCCAACCCTGTACCATCCAGTCTCCCAATCCTAAACCCCAACCCTGTACCATCCAGTCTCCCAATCCTAAACCCCAACCCCAACCCTGTACCATCCAGTCTCCCAACCCTAAACCCCAAACCCCAACCCTGTACCATCCAGTCTCCCAACCCTAAACCCCAAACCCCAACCCTGTACCATCCAGTCTCCCAATCCTAAACCCCAACCCTGTACCATCCAGTCTCCCAAACCTGTACCATCCAGTCTCCCAATCCTAAACCCCAAACACCAACCCTGTACCATCCAGTCTCCCAATCCTAAACCCCAACCCCAACCCTGTACCATCCAGTCTCCCAACCCTAAACCCCAAACCCCAACCCTGTACCATCCAGTCTCCCAATCCTAAACCCCAAACCCCAACCCTGCACCATCCAGTCTCCCAACCCTAAACCCCAAACCCCAACCCTGTACCATCCAGTCTCCCAAACCTGTACCATCCAGTCTCCCAATCCTAAACCCCAAACCCCAACCCTGTACCATCCAGTCTCCCAATCCTAAACCCCAACCCCAACCCTGTACCATCCAGTCTCCCAATCCTAAACCCCAACCCCAACCCTGTACCATCCAGTCTCCCAACCCTAAACCCCAAACCCTAACCCTGTACCATCCAGTCTCCCAACCCCAAACCCCAACCCTGTACCATCCAGTCTCCCAACCCTAAACCCCAAACCCCAACCCTGTACCATCCAGTCTCCCAACCCTAAACCCCAAACCCCAACCCTGTACCATCCAGTCTCCCAACCCCAAACCCCAAACCCCAACCCTGTACCATCCAGTCTCCCAACCCTAAACCCCAAACCCTAACCCTGTCTCATCCAGTCTCCCAACCCCAAACCCCAACCCTGTACCATCCAGTCTCCCAACCCTAAACCCCAAACCCCAACCCTGTACCATCCAGTCTCCCAACCCTAAACCCCAAACCCCAACCCTGTCTCATCCAGTCTCCCAACCCTAAACCCCAAACCCCAACCCTGTACTCATCCAGTCTCCCAACCCTAAACCCCAAACCCCAACCCTGTCTCATCCAGTCTCCCAACCCTAAACCCCAAACCCCAACCCTGTACCATCCAGTCTCCCAACCCTAAACCCCAAACCCCAACCCTGTACCATCCAGTCTCCCAATCCTAAACCCCAAACCCCAACCCTGTACCATCCAGTCTCCCAATCCTAAACCCCAACCCTGTACCATCCAGTCTCCCAATCCTAAACCCCAACCCTGTACCATCCAGTCTCCCAATCCTAAACCCCAACCCTGTACCATCCAGTCTCCCAACCCTAAACCCCAAACCCCAACCCTGTACTCATCCAGTCTCCCAACCCTAAACCCCAAACCCCAACCCTGTCTCATCCAGTCTCCCAACCCTAAACCCCAAACCCTAACCCTGTACCATCCAGTCTCCCAACCTAAACCCAAACCCCAACCCTGTACCATCCAGTCTCCCAACCCTAAACCCCAAACCCCAACCCTGTCTCATCCAGTCTCCCAACCCTAAACCCCAAACCCTAACCCTGTCTCATCCAGTCTCCCAACCCTAAACCCTAACCCCAACCCTGTCTCATCCAGTCTCCCAACCCCAAACCCCAAACCCGTACCATCCAGTCTCCCAACCCTAAACCCCAAACCCCAACCCTGTACCCTAGGTCCAGTCTCCCAACCCTAAACCCCAAACCCTAACCCTGTCTCATCCAGTCTCCCAACGTTTACATCAGAATAGGATAAATAACAAACATGCATCTAGGGGGGGGAAACAAAGACCAGGAGTGGAAGGGCCAGTTATACGGCCTGGCATAACATTCTGTCTCTGTCTCTGTCTCTGTCTCTGTCTCTCTCTCTCTCTCTCTCTCTCTCTCTCTCTCTTTCTCTCTCAGGGGTCGTCTCAATGTTCTTGCCAATGTGATCAGGAAGGAGCTGGAGCAGATCTTCTGCCAGTTTGATTCCAAACTCGAGGCTGCTGACGAGGTGAGTCTGTCCAGCTGAGAACAAAAGAATGGGAAGTTCTGGAACGAGAAAGACCCTTCGTCCCTTCAAGGCTCGTCCCTTGTTAGCGCACCATTCTCCCCTTACTGGGGTGGAGTGGGGGTTGGACTTATTTAAAAGCACAAAGACCAGTAAGACCAGTCTATATCAAATACAGGAAACTCCACGTTCATGATACTGGGGTTTTCATACGGTCCACCTTTGAGTATTTGAATTCCAGGCTGCTTTATTATTTTTTTTTTTTCCCACAAAGGAATTTTACACTTTAACGATACTATGTTTAAAGTGTTAGAAACTTGCAATTGAAGACTGGTAAGTGCAGCACTACAAAACCTACCGTAATTCGAATGCAATATTCTTTGCAAAAGAAAACTAATTCAACAGTGAAACAAGGACCGACTTTACATTAAAACCCTGTAATTCAACACTGAAAAGCTGACTTTTTTTTTTGTCGTCAAATAATTTGAGATGTTGTTAATACAATGTGTTAGTCCACTTAACAGTGTTTGAATCAGAGGCTTCTAATGTAGTGTTGGTCCTCTTTCTAGTTTCTATTTTATCATAGAATTTCACTAAGTTAAAGTATTGTTTCTCCTTTATTAACTAAATTGTAAAATCAGAAAAATAGAAGGGAAAGTGATAGTTTCTTCTGCTAATAAGAGGTAAAAAAGTGATTATAAAGCTGTGGTTTATTGTTCAGTAACTGGTGAGCAGTTTTTCAGTCAGCTCCTCCCGTTGATGTTTCCCGTATTGAGCGTCCAGTTACAGGAAACGCTCGCTCATTAATAGCAGCAGCAGAGCGTGACCCCGGCCAGCGCGAGCTCTCGTCACACTGAAAGGAGTTCCACCCGTACCTCACACAGCTGCTGTCTTCTCTCTCTCTCTCTCTCGCTCGCTTCACTTGCATGACTGTCGTCCGCACCCCGTGCCCCCTCCCTCCCGCAGGGCTCTGGCGATGTGAAGTACCACCTGGGGATGTACCACCGCAGGATTAACCGCGTGACGGAGCGTGACATCACGCTGTCACTCATGGCAAACCCCTCCCACCTGGAGGCCGTGGACCCCGTGGTGCAGGGCAAGACCAAGGCGAGCAGTTCTACTCTGGGGACACGGACGGCAAGAAGGTGTGTGTCTGTGTGTCTGTGTGTGTCTGATTATGTGTGTCTCTGTCTGATTCTGTGTGTCTCTGATTCTGTGTATATGTGTGTGTGTGTGTCTGATCTGTGTGTGATACTCTCTGATTCTGTGTGTGTGTGTGTGTCTCTGATTCTGTGTGTGTGTGTGTCTGTGATTTTGTGTGTGTGTGTCTGATCTGTGTGTGATTCTCTCTAATTCTGTGTGTGTGTGTGTGTGTCTCTCTCTCTGTATGTATGTATGTATCCTGATTCTGTGTGTGTGTCTCTCTGATCTGTGTGTGTGTCTCTGTGTATGTGTGTGTGTGTGTGTGTGTATCTCTCTCTCTCTGTCTCTGATTCTGTGTGTGTCTCTCTGTATGTATGTATCCTGATTCTGTGTGTGTGTGTGTCTCTCTGATCTGTGTGTGTGTCTCTGTATGTATGTGTGTGTGTGTATCTCTCTCTCTCTCTCTCTCTCTCTCTCTCTCTCTCTCTCTCTGATTCTGTGTGTGTCTCTCTGTATATGTATCCTGATTCTGTGTGTGTGTGTGTGTGTCTCTCTCTGATCTGTGTGTGTCTCTGATTCTCTCTCATTCTCTCTCTCTCTCTTTCTCTCTCATATTCTCTCTCTCTCTCTCTCTCATTCTCTCTCATTCTCTCTCTCTGTGTTGCAGGTGATGTCTATCCTTCTGCACGGCGATGCTGCGTTTGCTGGCCAGGGCATCGTGTACGAGACCTTCCACCTGAGCGACCTGCCCTCCTACACCACCCACGGCACGGTGCACGTGGTCCTCAACAACCAGGTAACCACAGAGCAGCCACGACAGCCAGGGCCACGTACAGAAACTCTTACAGAAACTCTTTCATTTCAAAGCAGAAGCGACTCATCTTTATTAATGTGAATACAGTCACGCACAACGATTGTAATAAAGTGTGTCCAGCATAAAATACTTTCTTTTTTCATTAGTCGCTTATTAACATGTTGCCATCTCATATATACGTTCTGCTTGTAAATGAAAAATTAAGGCTTGGCCAATATCAGGGTCTAGTGCTATATATTATAAAGACATTTCAGAGGGCTGGATCGCATCAATATCAGAGTCTAGTGCTGTATATTATAAAGACATTTCAGAGGGCTGGATCGCATCAATATCAGGGTCTAGCGCTGTATATTATAAAGACATTTCAGAGGGCTGGATCGCATCAATATCAGGGTCTAGTGCTATATATTATAAAGACATTTCAGAGGGCTGGATCGCATCAATATCAGAGTCTAGTGCTGTATATTATAAAGACATTTCAGAGGTCTGGATCGCATCAATATCAGGGTCTAGTGCTGTATATTATAGACATTTCAGAGGTCTGGATCGCATCAATATCACGGTCTGCTATATAATGTACAGAATTAAACCCCAGTTCACTACCCCCCCCAGATTGGCTTCACCACGGACCCCCGAATGGCTCGCTCGTCTCCCTACCCCACGGACGTGGCCCGCGTGGTCAACGCGCCCATCTTCCACGTGAACGCAGACGACCCCGAGGCTGTGATGTACGTGTGCAACGTGGCCGCGGAGTGGAGGGCCACGTTTCACAAGGACGTGGTCGTGGATCTGGTGAGCCCCTCGACACCGTCGTCTGGTAGCTATGTTGCTTGGAGCGGCACAAACCGATTATTCGGATCCAGTCTCTGGTGTCGATCGGGCTGATTTTACCCGTTCAGAGTGAATTAAGAAACAGCTGCTTGGGTTTGTGTGGGTCTCTGATCTCCACACAGTCTGAAGAGAAGCAGCGATCATCTCAAACCCCAGCAGCTGTTTCTTAATTCACTCTGAATGGTGAATCAGCCCGATCGACACCAGAGACCCTGAACTGATTCTCAGCACCTCAGTTCTGTGGAGAGCGCCATCCGGATAATCCAATAATTGCTTCATGCAGCTCTGGTGGTGGTGGTTTCTTTGTTTGTTTGTTGGTTTGTTTGTTTTGAACACAAGAAAAAAGGAAACATTTGCGGACGAGAAAAGGGAGTTCAGCCCATCGAGACTCGCCCCTTCCTGGCTCACCATTTGCTCCTGGAGAGCTTCAGGGTCTTCTGGTTTTCATTTCAACCGAGCACTCGGTTACTTAATTGAACCAATTTCTGTCTTAATTAGTCCAGGGCTGGGGACCCCTGCTGTAGGGTCTGAAGCATTTTTTATAAAAAGTGATGACCTGTTTTAAAGTTGTTGGGTTTTTTTTTTTTTAACGAAAGAGGATATTAAACCATGTTTCAAGAAAGGTTGCTAACAAAAACAATAGACATGAGCTCCGCTTCCCTCCCAGGTGGGATACAGACAAACGGCCACAACGAGATGGATGAGCCCATGTTCACCCAGCCCCTGATGTACAAGCAGATCAAGAAGCAGAAACCAGTGCTGCAGAAATACAGAGAGACTGACATCCGAGGGAGCTGTGACCCAGCAAGTCGAGGTACAGTGACACACACACACACACACAGAGACTGACATCCGAGGGAGCTGTGACCCAGCAAGAGTACGAGGTACAGTGACACACACACACACACAGAGACTGACATCCGAGGGAGCTGTGACCCAGCAAGAGTACGAGGTACAGTGACACACACACACACACACACAGACTGACATCCGAGGGAGCTGTGACCCAGCAAGAGTACGAGGTACAGTGACACACACACACACGCACACAGAGACTGACATCCGAGGAGCTGTGACCCAGCAAGTACAGTACAGTGACACACACACACACACACACACACACACAGAGACTGACATCCGAGGGAGCTGTGACCCAGCAAGAGTACAAGGTACAGTGACACACACACACACATGAGACTGACATCCGAGGGAGCTGTGACCCAGCAAGAGTACGAGGTACAGTGACACGCACACGCACACACACACACACAATATCTCATTCGCACACACTCTTACACACAAGGCACAGTAACACAACACACCATAAATTGAACCAGCGATTTTATGACCCATGCCATGTGTTAATAAAAATGTGTCTAACCAGTTGAGATCATGTTGCTGCATGTATACACTGCTGTGGTGCGGGCAGCACTGGACACAGTTGTGTGGCTATTCTGTTGATTTTGACCAGGGCAACACTAGAGCGCAGTTGAGTAGCTGTCTGTGTCCCTCTTCTGTTTTCAGGAAGAGATTTCGAAGTATGATAAGATCTGCGAGGAGGCGTACGAGAGATCCAAGGATGAGAAGATCATGCACATCAAGCACTGGCTGGACTCGCCCTGGCCCGGTGAGCAACATAGACACAGCCGTCTGTCCATCCATCCGTCCATCCGTCTGTCCATCCATCCATCCATCCATCCTTCCAACCATCTGTCCATCCATCCATCTCTCCATTCATCCGTCCAACCATCTATTCATCCAACCATCCATCCGTCCAACCATCTGTTCATCCATCCATCCGTCCAACCATCTGTCCATCCATCCATCCGTCCAACCATCTGTTCATCCATCCATCCATCCTTCCAACCATCTGTCCATCCATCCATCCATCTGTCCAACCATCCGTCCAACCATCTATTCATCCATCCGTCCATCCATTCATTCAACATCCATTCATCTTCCTATCCATTTGTGTATTCCTTCATTTATTTATTACTTCATTTGTGCATCCATTCACCCACCCATCCGTTCATGTATTCATTTGTGCATTTGTTTGTTCCTTCATCCATTCACTTGATTCTTCATGTCATTCATTCATTCATTCATTCATTCATTCTTCATTCATTCCTTCATTCATGTGTTCAGTATGTCACAGGGAGTCCTATAACTCAGGCATCCTGGGCACTGTTCTCTGTCCTGCAGTGTTATACAGCATGTGTTCAGTATGCTGGCCCGGGTTTCGCATGCAGAGCTTCACATCACATTGAAATGGATTCCTCCTTCTTTGCTTGAAGTTTCTTATTTGAATTGTAATAGCGAGACGGTCGGTATTAACAGCTGTGCCAGCGATGCAGAACAGTATGTTCGTGTGCGTTTGTCGGTTTTAGAGCTACGTTGTGATTTTGTTTCCAGGTTTTTTCACCCTGGACGGCCAGCCAAAGAGCATGAGCTGCCCCCACACGGGGCTGAGCGAGGAGGACCTGACTCACATCGGAGACGTGGCCAGCTCTGTGCCTGTGGAGGACTTCACCATTCACGGAGGTGACTGACGCAAACCACCACCCTCTCTGTGTCTGTGTCTTCCCGTCTCTCTCTCTCTCTCTCCATGTGTCTCTCTCTCTCCGTGTCTCTTCCCTCTCCGTCTCCTTTTCTCTGCTTGTCTATTGATCCGTCTGTCTCCATGTCGAGAACCTCACCCTTCACTGGTATTGTGTGTGGTTGTGGCTCTCATCTGTAACCCTGCTCTGGTATTGTGGGTGTGTGTGGCTCTCGTCTGTAACCCTGCTCTGGTATTGTGTGTGTGTGTGTGTGTGTGTGTGTGTGTGTGTGTGTGTGGCTCTCGTCTGTAACCCTGCTCTGGTATTGTGTGTGTGTGTGTGTGTGTGTGGGAGGGTCTCTCATCTGTAACCCTGCTCTGGTATTGTGTGTGTGTGTGTGTGTGGGAGGGTCTCTCATCTGTAACCCTGCTCTGGTATTGTGGGTGTGTGTGTGAGGGAGTCCTCTCGTCTGTAACCCTGCTCTGGTATTGTGGGTGTGTGTGTGGGGGAGTCCTCTCGTGTGTAACCCTGCTCTGGTATTGTGGGTGTGTGTGTGGGGGTCCTCTCATCTGTAACCCTGCTCTGGTATTGTGGGTGTGTGTGTGGGGGTCCTCTCATCTGTAACCCTGCTCTGGTATTGTGGGTGTGTGTGTGTGGGGTCCTCTCATCTGTAACCCTGCTCTGGTATTGTGTGTGTGTGTGGCTCTCATCTGTAACCCTGCTCTGGTATTGTGGGTGTGTGTGTGGTGTGGCTCTCATCTGTAACCCTGCTCTGGTATTGTGGTGTGTGTGTGTGTGGGTGTGTGTCTCTCATCTGTAACCCTGCTCTGGTATTGTGGGTGTGTGTGTGTGGGTGGCTCTCATCTGTAACCCTGCTCTGGTATTGTGGGTGTGTGTGTGGGGGTCCTCTCATCTGTAACCCTGCTCTGGTATTGTGGGTGTGTGTGTGGGGGTCCTCTCATCTGTAACCCTGCTCTGGTATTGTGGGTGTGTGTGTGGGGGTCCTCTCATCTGTAACCCTGCTCTGGTATTGTGGGTGTGTGTGTGGGTGTGGCTCTCATCTGTAACCCTGCTCTGGTATTGTGGGTGTGTGTGTGGGGCTCTCATCTGTAACCCTGCTCTGGTATTGTGTGTGTGTGTGGGGGTCCTCTCGTCTGTAACCCTGCTCTGGTATTGTGGGTGTGTGTGTGGGTGTCTCTCGTCTGTAACCCTGCTCTGGTATTGTGTGTGTGTGTGTGTGTGGCTCTCGTCTGTAACCCTGCTCTGGTATTGTGGGTGTGTGTGTGTGGGGTCTCTCGTCTGTAACCCTGCTCTGGTATTGTGTGTGTGTGTGTGGCTCTCGTCTGTAACCCTGCTCTGGTATTGTGGGTGTGTGTGTGGGGGTCCTCTCATCTGTAACCCTGCTCTGGTATTGTGTGTGTGTGTGGGGGTCTCTCGTCTGTAACCCTGCTCTGGTGTGTGTGTGTGTGTGGGGGGGTCCTCTCATCTGTAACCCTGCACTGGTATTGTGTGTGTGTGTGTGTGTGTGTGTGTGTGTGTGTGTGTGTGTGGCTCTCATCTGTAACCCTGCTCTGGTATTCGGTGGGTGTGTGTGTGTGTGTGTGTGTGTGTGTGTGTGTGGCTCTCGTCTGTAACCCTGCTCTGGTATTGTGGGTGTGTGTGTGTGTGTGGCTCTCGTCTGTAACCCTGCTCTGGTATTGTGTGTGTGTGTGTGTGTGTGTGTGTGTGTGTGTGGCTCTCATCTGTAACCCTGCTCTGGTATGTGTGTGTGTGTGTGTGTGTGTGTGTGTGTGGAGTCCTCTCGTCTGTAACCCTGCTCTGGTATTGTGTGTGTGTGTGTGTGGGTCTCTCGTCTGTAACCCTGCTCTGGTATTGTGTGTGTGTGTGTGGGGTCTCTCGTCTGTAACCCTGCTCTGGTACTGTGTGTGTGTGTGTGTGAGTCCTCTCGTCTGTAACCCTGCTCTGGTATTGTGTGTGTGTGTGTGTGTGTGTGGCTCTCGTCTGTAACCCTGCTCTGGTATTGTGTGTGTGTGTGTGTGGGGAGTCCTCTCGTCTGTAACCCTGCTCTGGTGCTCTGTGTGTCTGCAGGTCTGAAGCGGATCCTGAAGAGCCGTGCAGACATGATAAAGTCCCGCACGGTGGACTGGGCGCTGGGGGAGTACATGGCTTTCGGCTCCCTGCTGAAGGAGGGGATCAACGTGCGGCTCAGTGGGCAGGACGTGGAGAGAGGCACCTTCAGGTGGGGGGGGGGGGGAAGGGGGTCAGAAACACACGGACCATTTAACCAGAAATGCAGATGTTTTAAAAGTGTTAATGGTTGAACGTTTTAGATGCATTTTCTTTTTAATGCAAACCTGTCAAATGCAGAGCAAGATCCAGACGAGCCCCTGCTCAGCTCTGTCCTGCTAAGCGAAGCCTGTGATCTTCCAGCTCTGCACGGGGGTGGGGGGGCCGTGCGTACAGTGCATGTCCTGTTCTGTGTCTTCAAAGTCTTCTATCTCAACATTTTTTTGTCATTTAATTTCTCTAATAGTATTTCTAAACATTGAACTATTGAGTTTTTTTTTTTTTTTTTCTGGATGATTTAACGTTTGTTTTTTTCTCTGTCTCTCTCTCCTTCCCCTCTCTGTCTGTCCTTCCCGCCTTCTCTCTCTCTCTCTGTCCTTCCCGCCTTCTCTCTCTCTCTCTCTCTCTCTCTCTCTCTCTCTCTCTCCTCTCTCCTCAGCCATCGTCACCATGTGCTGCATGATCAGAATGTGGATAAGAGGACCTGCATCCCCATGAACCATCTCTGGCCCAACCAGGCCCCCTACACTGTTTGCAACAGCTCCCTGTCTGAGTACGGAGTACTGGGTGAGTCCCTAACCCTAACCCTGTGTGCAACAGCTCCCTGTCTGAGTGCGGAGTGCTGAGTGAGTCCCTAACCCTAACCCTAACCCTGTGTGCGACAGCTCCCTGTCTGAGTACGGAGTGCTGGGTGAGTCCCTAACCCTAACACTGTGCGACAGCTCCCTGTCTGAGTCGGAGTGCTGGGTGAGTACCCTAACCCTGACACTGTGTGCGACAGCTCCCTGTCTGAGCATGGAGTGCTGAGAGTCCCTAACCCTGACACTGTGTGCACAGCTCCCTGTCTGAGTACGGAGTGCTGGGTGAGTCCCTAACCCTAACACTGTGTGCAACAGCTCCCTGTCTGAGTACGGAGTGCTGAGAGTCCCTAACCCTAACCCTAACCCTAACCCTGTGTGCGACAGCTCCCTGTCTGAGTACGGAGTGCTGAGAGTCCCTAACCCTAACCCTAACCCTAACCCTGTGTGCGACAGCTCCCTGTCTGAGTACGGAGTGCTGAGAGTCCCTAACCCTAACCCTAACCCTAACCCTGTGTGCGACAGCTCCCTGTCTGAGTACGGAGTGCTGGGTGAGTCCCTAACCCTAACACTGTGTGCGACAGCTCCCTGTCTGAGTACGGAGTGCTGGGTGAGTCCCTAACCCTAACCCTAACCCTGTGAGCGACAGCTCCCTGTCTGAGTACGGAGTGCTGAGAGTCCCTAACCCTAACCCTAACCCTAACCCTGTGAGCGACAGCTCCCTGTCTGAGTACGGAGTGCTGAGAGTCCCTAACCCTAACCCTGTGTGCGACAGCTCCCTGTCTGAGTACGGAGTGCTGGGTGAGTCCCTAACCCTAACACTGTGTGCGACAGCTCCCTGTCTGAGTACGGAGTGCTGAGAGTCCCTAACCCTAACCCTAACCCTAACCCTGTGTGCGACAGCTCCCTGTCTGAGTACGGAGTGCTGGGTGAGTCCCTAACCCTAACACTGTGTGCGACAGCTCCCTGTCTGAGTAATGGAGTGCTGAGAGTCCCTAACCCTAACCCTAACCCTGTGTGCGACAGCTCCCTGTCTGAGTACGGAGTGCTGGGTGAGTCCCTAACCCTAACACTGTGTGCGACAGCTCCCTGTCTGAGTACGGAGTGCTGAGAGTCCCTAACCCCGTTTGCGACAGCTCCCTGTCTGAGTACGGAGTGCTGGGTGAGTCCCTAACCCTAACACTGTGTGCGACAGCTCCCTGTCTGAGTACGGAGTGCTGAGAGTCCCTAACCCCGTTTGCGACAGCTCCCTGTCTGAGTACGGAGTGCTGGGTGAGTCCCTAACCCTAACACTGTGTGCGACAGCTCCCTGACCTATACACACTGTGTCTAATCAAGCTGGTGTTAAAACCTGGAGGGAAGTGGTGAAGCTGCTCTGCAATCGGAGTTTATTTCATTCCCTATTGTAAACGTTCTAGATGTATTTCCTGCGCACGCAGGGCTGTGATACAAAGAGTGCAAGAGAAGAGAAGGCACACTCTCGGTTTGTTATAATTATTACTAACGCTGTTATTTATTGCTGTTTCTCTCTCTCTCTCTCTCTCTCTTCCCCTGTGTTCAGGGTTCGAGCTGGGCTTCGCCATGGCAAGTCCCAATGCGCTGGTTCTGTGGGAAGCTCAGTTCGGGATTTCAACAACACAGCCCAGGGAATCATCGATCAGTTCATCTCCCGGGCCAGGCCAAGTGGGTCCGGCAGAACGGCATTGTGCTGCTCCTGCCCCACGGCATGGAGGGCATGGTAAGAGACCGAGCCACTGCATTGCACACAGTGACCCCCACAGCCACTCTCATGCACACAGTGACCCCACAGCCACTCTCAACCATTGCACACAATGACCCCACAGCCACTGTCAACCATTGCACACAGTGACCCCACAGCCACTGTCAACCATTGCACACAGTGACCCCACAGCCAGTCAAGCATTGCACACAGTGACCCCACAGCCAGCTCAAGCATTGCACACAGTGACCCCCACAGCCACTCTCATTGCACACAGTGACCCCTGAATCACTCTCAACCATTGCACACAGTGACCCCACAGCCACTGTCCACCACTGCACACAGTGACCCCACAGCCACTGTCCACCACTGCACACAGTGTCCCCACAGCCAGTCAAGCATTGCACACAGTGACCCCACCACCACTCTCAACCATTGCACACAGTGTCCCCACAGCCAGTCAAGCATTGCACACAGTGACCCCCACAGCCACTCTCAACCACTGCACACAGTGACCCCACAGCCACTCTCAACCATTGCACAGTGACCCCAGACAGAGTCACTGCATTGCACACAGTGACCCCTGAGTCACTCTCAACCATTGCAGATGATCAAATTCCATTTTCACACTATGATGGAAATAGTTCCATGTCTTGAACCCTCAGAGCAGCAAAATATTACTGATTGATTGATTGATGGATGGATTGATTGATTTCTCCAGGGCCCCGAACACTCCTCCGCTCGGCGGAGCGCTTCCTGCAGATGTGCAACGATGACTCGGACATGTTCCCGGTGAGTAAAGCTCAGCACAGATACGAAGAATCATCCCGCTTTCAGAGCTACGGGAAAAGGAGGAGTCCCTCGTGCTTTATTTTGTTCTGTTTTTTTGTTTTGATTGAAGATTTTGCGGTCCAGCTTCTCTGCAGTAGGAGTCGTATTCCCATCCCTGTGTTTTATAGCACTCACAGGACACTAACTGATAACACGCAGGAAGACCGCAGACCTTGGTTAGCCTTTCTTCGTGTGGCTTGCATCGATGTCATATTAAAGCCTGGAATGGATGAAACAGCTTTACAAATAGGAGTTTTATTACCATGCCTGATGTAAACTTTATAGGGCTGTCCGATTGGGTGTCTTCTGCGCTGTACTGTATGTAGCTTATTGAGCTGTAAGTGACTCTGCAGCAGCAGTTGTTGATGAAGCAGAGTTCACCCCCTAGTCTCTAAGTCGCGATGGATAAAAACGTCTGCTGAATGTCAAATTAATGATGTATCTTAAGTGTTCTGTGGCTACCTCCTGTGCTGTATATGAGTCTCCATTTGTTTGTTTTTATATAGAAAATCACAGATGATTTTGCGGTGCGCCAGCTGTACGACTGTAACTGGATCGTGGTGAACTGCTCCACCCCAGCCAACTACTTCCATGTGCTGAGACGCCAGATCCTGCAGCCCTTCAGGAAGCCTGTGAGTGCCGGCCGCCCTGCCTCGCACGTTTTATTGGACGGTTTCTGTTTTATAATTGCTTTTATTTCTTTATTTTTTAATTTTTTTCAACATTTTGGCAGGGCCCATCGAGTTCACACAAACTGTTTTAAAACTTCTAAATATGTAATCAAAAATCATGACAAGTGGATTAGAGAGATCTAACTGCTAGTCGTAGACAGACATGCCACTGCTTAACATATATATATATATATATATATATATATATATATATATATATATATATATATATTGTTATAAACTTACTGCAGGACTAATGCATGCTGTTTGTAGTTCACATGAGGACAGCTGTGGCCAAAAGCATTGCATCCCCCTCTATATAGAATGAACTGATTCTGCGTCATGAAGTCGAATGAAACCTGCTGAATAATGTTACGCTAACATATTGAATTAAACATCGCTTTGCAGTTTTCCCACACAGTAAACAGAAAACTGACAAAAATGTGTCATTTCGAAATCTAACATGAAATGCTACTGTACTACTATCGTGGCTTCCGGTAGACTTTCTTGCGATTTTTTATCATTTTGTAGTTTCTCTTTGATTTACATGATGTTAAATAAAAGATCTAAATTATGTGTCATGTAATTTTTTGTCTCAATCCTAAAATTCTAGGGGATGTTAAACTTTTGGCAACATTATTAGTGGAGCTGCTGCTGATAGTTTCCAATGGGGGGGGGCGTGACTTAACGAAATTTCTGGAAGTGTCTTTATTTTGTTTTTCTTTTTCCAGCTCATCATCTTCACACCCAAGTCTCTGCTTCGTCACCCTGAAGCCAAGTCCAGCTTCAACGACATGAACTCAGGTGAGCCGCACGACCCCCATCACCGCCGGCAGGGATGAGAGTAAGACTCCCGCTGCACAGCAGTGTGATCCAGTCCTGGTTTCACTAGGAGTTTAATAATCAGACACACCTGAGCTTGTTAGCTAGACACACTGGGGGCTGATCAAGCTACGAGTAAAACATAACCTATTGCACTAACATGTCACTGTAGATATAACTTGCTGTGATCCTAACTGGCTGCATCCTAGTTCATATTGTATTCTAGTAGTATTATTATTATTTGCACTTACTGTAAACTACACTGTGTTTAAATATGAAGCTTGCATTGTAACCCTGTGCTGCCCTGGAACACCTGTGAGTCGCCTTGGATAAAGATGTCTGACAAATAAATACATTATTATTATTATTATTATTATTATTATTATTATTATTATTATTATTATTATTAATAATAATGTTTGTTTGTTTGTTTGTTTGTTTGTTTGTTTGTTTGTTTGTTTGTCCACAGGGACTGACTTCCCGCGGCTGATCCCGGACGTCAGTGTGGAGTCGCGAGCGCAGCCTCGGTGAAGCGGCTTGTGTTCTGCACCGGAAGGTTTACTATGAGCTGAATCGCGGCGAACGGCCCGCGGCATGGAGGCCGGCGTCGCCATCGCCAGGATCGAGCAGGTCGGTGCAGCCGCGGCGCTGAGGCAGAGCTGCACCAGCCCATTATTCCATTCATTGTGATTGTATTATGCATTTCTCTGTATTATGGATTTTCTTGTTACAGCATCTTGTAAAGCGCTTTTGTGATGGTGGTCCACTATAAAAGGCGCTATACAAAATAATGATTGATTGATTGATCGATTGATTGATTGGATCACGCTCTCCACAGGCGAGGGTCGTTGTTACTGGTGTTGATTGGCTCTAATTGACCATGCAGTGTGAAACGAGTGAAGAAACAGCTGCTTGGGTTTGTGTGGATTACAATACAATACAATTGGTTTTTATATAGCGCCTTTCATAACAGTGCTGTCACAAAGCGCTGAACAACTAAGAATAAGCCGACTGTGTGTGTCTGCAGTACTCTGTGTGTGTCTGCAGTACTCTGTGTGTGTGTTTGCAGTACTGTGTGTGTGTGCAGTAGTGACTGTGTGTGCAGTAGTGACTGTGTTTTTGCTTGCTGTTTGCAGTACTGACTGTGTTTGCTTTGCGGTGTGCAGTAGTGACTGTGTGTGCAGTAGTGACTGTGTTTTTGCTTGCTGTTTGCAGTACTGACTGTGTTTGCTTTGCGGTGTGCAGTAGTGACTGTGTGTCTGCTGTAGTGACTGTTTGCATGCTGTCTGCAGTAGTGACTGTTTGCTTGCTGTCTGCGGTAGTGACTGTGTGTCTGCAGTAGTGACTGTGTTTGCTTGCTGTTTTGCAGTAGTGACTGTGTGTCTGCTGTAGTGACTGTTTGCATGCTGTCTGCAGTAGTGACTGTTTGTTTGCAGTAGTGACTGTGTTTGCTTGCTGTCTGCAGTAGTGACTGTGTGTCTGCAGTAGTGACTGTTTGCTTGCTGTCTGCGGTAGTGACTGTGTGTCTGCAGTAGTGACTGTGTTTGCTTGCTGTTTGCAGTAGTGACTGTGCGTCTTCAGTAGTGACTGTGTGTCTGCAGTAGTGACTGTGTTTGCTTGCTGTCTGCAGTAGTGACTGTGTGTCTGCAGTACTGACTGTCTGCAGTAGTGACTGTGTTTGCTTGCTATTTGCAGTAGTGACTGTGCGTCTTCAGTAGTGACTGTTTGTTTGCAGTAGTGACTGTGTGTCTTCAGTAGTGACTGTCTGCAGTAGTGACTGTTTGCTTGCTGTCTGCGGTAGTGACTGTGTCTGCAGTAGTGACTGTTTGTTTGCAGTAGTGACTGTGTTTGCTTGCTGTTTGCAGTAGTGACTGTGTGTCTGCAATACTGACTGTTTGCATGCTGTCTGCAGTAGTGACTGTGTGTCTGCAGTACTGACTGTGTCTGCAGTACCGACTGTTTGCTTGCTGTCTGCAGTAGTGACTGTGTGTCTGCAGTAGTGACTGTGTGTCTGCAGTAGTGACTGTGTGTCTGCTGTAGTGACTGTGTTTGCTTGTTGTTTTGCAGCTGTCTCCCTTCCCCTTCGATCTGGTGAAGGCGGAGGTTGAGCGCTTCCCCAATGCAGAGCTGTTGTGGTGCCAGGAGGAGCACAAGAACCAGGGATACTACGACTACGTGAAGCCGCGCATCCGGACCACCATCAACCGCGAGCGGCCCGTCTGGTAACTCCGCCCTGCTTTCTTATCATCCTCCTCCTGCTATTGGAGGGGGTTGTATTGGTATTGCTAGCATCAGTGCTATTAGTGTTTGTAATTATTTTTTTATTTTATTTTACTGTGTTAGTATTAATGTTATCATTTTGTTATTAGTTACACCTCTCTCCCTTCTCGCTCTCCTCTCTCGTTTCCCCCTCTCCCCTCCTCAGGTATGCAGGTCGTGACCCCGCCGCGGCCCCTGCCACCGGTAACAAACACACTCACCTGCAGGAGCTGAAGCGCTTTCTGGACACGACCTTCAACATGGAGGCCTTCAAGGGGCTGTCCTAGAGGGGTTCCCCCTCCCCCTCCCCCTCCCCCACACTGTCCACGCTCAGTCTTCAACATGGGGGCCTTCGAGGGGGTCCCCCCCCACACTCTCCACACTCTGCAAACTCGCCTCCACTGCTCCTGTCAGCCTATCCGTCCGCCCAGAAAAAATAAAACTGCAAACGAAGACTAAGGTGTGATTTGAAGCTCTTGGAGCTTCAGTTTCGTCCCCCTCGACAGTGTCTGCTGCCTCTAGAGCCTACGGGACATCAGCACTGTAGTCTGTGCATGCTACTGACTTCACACATCCTGCTCGTGAATCACCTGTATTAATATTATTGATATTATTGTTTTGTTTGCTTTTTTTCAAAAACAAAATATATATTACGATGGGATAGAATTAAAAAAAAAAAAAAAACGCATGAAAAAAACCCCAAAGAAAATATGACAGATGGATAAGACTTTTTTCGCAAATCAATCAGTCATTAAAATCGACCAATGCAGAATTAAAAAACTGTACTTTAAAAAAGAAATCATGTGAAGGTAAGAACGAACAGACCGGCCACTGGGCAGGCAGAGGGTGTCTCCTGCTGCCTCTCCTTCCACGACCTGAAACGCATCGTTTTCATGACAGAAGAGAATGCATTTACACACACAGAGTACACGTGAGCTGTTAACAAGCAAATCTAGCTATCTATCTATATCTATCGATGGATAGAGAGAGAGAGAGCTTTCTATATATAGATGGATCTATAGATAGAGAGATCTATCTCTATTTCAGAGTGCAGTTTGTACATTTTGTGAATTAGGGAATTTTTTATTAGAGTGCAAAAAGGAAACTCGTACAAAAAAAACAGAAAATAAAAAGTAGAAGAGTTGAGTTGACAGGATTTGTAGTGAGGGCCTGGATTGAAATCCGTGCAGCACGCCTGCCGTGGAGTGGAAGAGGAAAAATGAACCGGCCCTTTCAAAACAAAGGAAAAATAAACAGAGGTTTTCGAATCTGTAAGAGCTGTGCCGTTGCCTGCATGCTTAAAGACGGCTTTGATTTGAGGTCTGGGTTACAGAGCGCTTCACAGCGCGTGTTGATTTTCTTACTCCACACTGACTCGGACAGACGCACAGCATCACCGGTACAGCTCTGTGTGTCTGTCCTCAGTGTCGCCCCTGTGCCAAACCCAACAGAAACTAAACAGGGCGGCTTTAAAGGAAAATAAAAGATATCAAATAATCACCACTCGTGTTAGGAAAAATCTCTCTGGGATAAAAGCTGATTTTATTTATTTTCATATGTAAGTGATTTAAAGGTTTTTTTTTTTTGTTTGTTTTTTTTTTAATTGTAATTCTTTTTCCTTTTTTTTTGTGTTGCTTCATTCAATAAAGGCATTATCTTCTCCACTGACATCCGTGTGAATTTGTCTTGCGTTACTGTCGATATTGTATACCAATAATTAGCTAATTAAACAGCTCCCCTCAGAGCAGCACAGTGCGCTATGTATTTACAGAAAAACCCAGAGACAATGAGGCTGCATGTATTTACAGTATTGTTTATTTGCATGGCTAACACCACAGTGCACAGCGTACAGTTACACACATACAGGAGTTCGGTGTAGTTGATTGGAGGCAGTGATCGCTTGAGAAAATGAATCTGCATCCCCCTATACCTTACCCTTCCAAGCAATACAAGTCAAGAAGCTTCATTAAATCATGAAGTTAGTGGATATTCTTAGTATTTATTTATATATATTTATATCAAAGAAGAAAATGAAACATGAACAAAAAATCAAAAGCATCCTGTCTATCTGCGTACTGAATAGTCATGTATGCATTATCTGTTATTTCTTCTCCTTCACAAAGACTCCTGTGCCAAGGCATTCAGGTTTTAAAACAATCATTCATTACATATTAATGTTGCCCCCTTTTTTTTAATGATTTATTCCCAGTCAATCATACCGGTTTAAAATTTGGAAGTAGTTCAGGGTTATCAGTGAGTAGCTGTATCTTTAACTGTTCTTTCAGGCCATTTCTTTTTGACCGCATCGAACCCTTTTGGTCGGGTCACTTGACCCCCCCCGGTTCAGTTCTCAAACCCGGACCCGGACACTGGTATTCAGAGGCTGCGTGTTAACTGGCTGGCTGGGATTGCCTGCTGTTTTTAATGTTTGCTTTTCAAATCCGCATAGGAGTGGTAGATAAAGTCATACAGGTCCCCTGCTGAACGGGAGCGCTTTCTTTCACAGTACTTCTCCAGTACACTGTAGAGTTTACCTGGGAGAGGGCGAGAGAGAGGGGTGGGGGGGGGGTGAGTACTGTGTTCTAAGTCCTATAAGAGTAATGAGGCTCACGTCGCTTTAATTCAGTTTGTGGAGTTTGCAGTCTTTCGGAGCGGTTCTGTTGCTCCAATGGTGAGTTATTACATTTTTGTTTTCTAAAGAGCTGCTTTGAGCTTGTCTGGGGAATCCCAAGCCAAAGCACTGAACATCCTTCCTCATGTTATTCAAATCACGGGACGATAGACAGACAGATAAGGCGTGACTATTGGTGTAGCAGGAACCACAACCATGCAGAACGATTATACCAAACGATCAAGATGGGCTGAATGGCCTCCTCTCATTTTGTAAACTTCTGTTCTTATATCAAGGGAAATGTAAAGAACACATTTTTTAATAAATGACATTTGAAGCAGACTCCTTGTATCCACTGACACCATCAGCGTTTCCACACCTACAGCAACAGACCCCCCAGAACACCACGTGCCACCTTTGAGTTTGGCTTACCGACTGTGAAGTGCTGTTTTTGCAGGAAGTTGTGCATGTTCCAGATCTCTTGCACCAGCTCCTTGTTGCCGAAGGTGAAGTACACGATGTCTCTGCTTGCCTTGGAGGCCGCCATCATCTGGATGAGAGCTGGAGGAAGAGGGCAGAAAGACCAGTGCGTCATGTTGCTGAAAGGACATGAGGAGCTTCATCTGAGGAAAGTTAGTCTCTGCTGAATTCTGCCGTTCTGATTTTAGGCTTAACATCCGTAACTATTAAACACTCAACAGCGCTGAATTTAGAAATAATAAAGAAACTTCATAAATTCAATGGCAAATGGTTTCACTAGAAGTTCTTTCTCAATGTCTTCAAATGAAGACACTGAGAGACTTATTATTATTTGTTTATTTAGCAGACGCCTGCTTTATCCAAGGCGACTTACAGAGACTAGGGTGTGTGAACTATGCATCAGCTGCAGAGTCACTTACAATTACGTCTCACCCGAAAGACGGAGCACAAGGAGGTTAAGTGACTTGCTCAGGGTCACACAATGAGTCAGTGGCTGAGGTGGGATTTGAACCGGGGACCTCCTGGTTACAAACCCTTTTCTTTAACCACTGGACCACACAGCTTCCTTATAGTGCAAACGTTAGTCACTGAATTTACACTGAAGACGCTGAGAAAGACTTCTAGTGGAAACGTTTGTCATTGAATTTACACTGAAGACGCTGAGAGACTTCAGTGTAAATTCAATGACAAACGTTTCCCTTAGCCGACACTGAGAAAAAAAACAATGTTAGTTTCTTGTAGTGTTTCTGATTTAGATTCACGTGTGGAATAACTGCACAACTCAATCAGTGTTCAGGAGTTTTTGCTCCAAAGAGAACTTTGTCAAGGGTAAGTGTGTTTGCGATGCCGTGGTGACCACACTCGCTTATGTCTGTTTTAAATCCATTAACGTGCTTGTGATGTCATTCACTACATAGTCAATGATGTAACGATCTGCTATTCCTTTCTCTTTAACCCTTCAGGCATCGTGGTATTGAGTCTGTTCATCCATTTATTTTCCTTATATATATATATATAATATAAATGCGCTGAAAATTCCGCACCTTTCAGCTTGCTGTCTCCATTGAAGGCTCCACAGCCCCAGTTCCCAGTCGCCACAGGGAGGTAGCACTGTGCTTGAACCCGGGGTTCGAACCCACAGTACGCCTGGGAGAGACAAACACAAGAACAGCACGTGGTCCATTACAGAACACAGACACTCTCAATCGGCTGGACATGTTCACTGATATGAGAGACAGGGCCGGCTGGACATGTTCACTGATATGAGAGACAGGGCCGGCTGGTCATGTTCACTGATATGAGAGACAGGGTCAGCTGGACATGTTCACTGATATGAGAGACAGGGTCAGCTGGACATGTTCACTGATATGAGAGACAGGGTCAGCTGGACATGTTCACTGATATGAGAGACAGGGTCAGCTGGACATGTTCACTGATATGAGAGACAGGGCCGGCTGGACATGTTCACTGATATGAGAGACAGGGTCAGCTGGACATGTTCACTGATATGAGAGACAGGGTCAGCTGGACATGTTCACTGATATGAGAGACAGGGTCAGCTGGACATGTTCACTGATATGAGAGACAGGGCTGGCTGGACATGTTCACTGATATGAGAGACAGGGTCAGCTGGACATGTTCACTGATATGAGAGACAGGGTCAGCAGCTGGATATATTAAGTTCTGTATGAAGCGTCACACAGGCCCGCACCCCCACCTTGTTGAGCTCTCTGTCGACGTTTCTCATCTCAAACTGCTGCTGTTCATTTTTGAATTTGATGGCGTCGATGGCAATGATCTTAGTGTAGCGTCTCATCCACCTGTCCCTGCGTGGATCAGCAAGAGGAGACAGAGATCACACAGAGACACACAGACACTACACAAACTGAGACACTATACACACACACTGAGACACTATACACACTGAGACACTATACTCAGTGAGACACTATACACACACACACACTACACACACTGAGACACTACACACAGACACTATACACACAGAGATACTACACACACTGAGACACTATACACACACACAAATTGTGTGTGTGTGTGTGTATATATATATATATATTACTGTACACACACATACATGCATACATACATACACACACACACACTATACACACAGACAGAGGTACATACGCACACTAGGGAGGGATAGTGAGAAGTGTGTTTACCTCTCTGTGGTGTCTGTGTGAGGCCCCTCCCAGCTGTACGTGTCGCTGTAGCCAGAGTACTCGCTGTAGCACTGGGGCCCTGGAGAGATGAGAAACACTGAGACACAGACTCAGAGAGAGAGAGAGAGAGAGAGAGAGAGGCAGGCAGACAGGCAGGCAGGCAGACGCACACACACACACACACAGACAGACAGACAGACAGACAAGCAGACACACACACACACACAGACAGACAGACAGACAGACAGGCAGGCAAGCAGACGCACACACACACACAGACAGACAGGCAGGCAAGCAGACGCACACACACACACACACAGACAGACAGGCAGGCAAGCAGACGCACACACACACACAGACAGACAAGCAGACACACAGACAGACAGACAGACAGACAGACAGGCAGGCAAGCAGACACGCACGCACACACACACACACACACACACACAGACAGACAGACAGACAGACAGACAAGCAGACGCACACACACACACACACAGACAGACAGACAGACAGACAAGCAGACACACACACACACACACACACAGACAGACAGACAGACAGACAAGCAGACACACACACACACAGACAGGCAGGCAGGCAAGCAGACACACACACACACACACAGACAGACAGACAGACAGACAAGCAGACACACACACACACAGACAGGCAGGCAGGCAAGCAGACACACAGACAGACACACACACACACACACACACACAGAGGGTCTTGCCCCTTTCAGGCAGAGCTGTACCGGTGATGCACAGCGCGTCCCAATCGCCCAGCTTCTCCGTGAAGAGTCGAGACACGATGAGCTCCGTGTGGGTCAGGAACAGGATCTCCTCCTGAACCAGACCAGAACCCAGAACCCCCCCGCCGACCATCGCACAGGCGAAATCAACCTGCATCAGAATCAAACCGAGACACAGACAGACCGGGTCAGAGCAGAACACAGAACCAAAACCACCGCACAGGCGAAATCAACCTGCAACAGAACAGAACCCAGAACGAGACACTCACACCCACACTCACTCACCTGGAGCATTCCCTTCCCCTCCTTCTCAATTGTGCCCTTTGAAGTGATGTGAAGTTTACTGATCTTGGAATCGCAGCTGAAAGAGGAGGAAAAAAAAACATTAGAATAAACGGCATCTCCCCCTTCCTTCTACTGACATACTAAAGAAAAAACCCACCACCAGACTGACAGACAGATGTGAAACACAATGTGGGACTGAGAATGATTCAGCTTGGAAAGGGGTGTGCTTGAACTGCAGTCCATCAGTCATGTGGTCTCATTGCAATTCCAATTACGCAGGTGTGTCAAGACTCCACTGCAATTACAAATTACACAATTACGATTGTAACTGGACCCCAGGGCCTGATGCAATGCCAATGGGAATAAATCTTGTATTTATTATTTTGATATAAACATGACATTAAAGTGTGCTATCCTGCTCTGACCTGTTGTTTGAGGAAGCCAATGTACTTATGAAGAAGAAGGTGGTGGTAAAATTACTACGACTACAACCACTACTAATAACATAAGGCAGTTCTTGAGAGACACGAGGCTCGCTGCTCACTGTTTCCAGTCGCATCGTCCCGCAAGCCTTCGTCTCTCGAACGTCACCAGACCCTGCGGAGGCTCCTCTTTGTGAGAGGAGAGAGGAAACACAAGCAGGGTCAGTTCACTGGTCCGGCCCCTAGAATCAGAATACACGTGCAGGGTCATTTAGTAACTTTCCTACATGCTTTTCCCATGGTTAATGTGTCTTAGTTTACCCTGGTTATAATATGCTTTACCACACCTATCTGGGCTTCACAATGCTTAACCTATGATTTACCATGCTTTCAGTGTGCTTTATTACACTGTGCTGTACTTTCATTGTGCTTTATTACACTGTGCTGTGCTTTCGCTGTGTTTATTACACTGTGCTGTGCTTTCACTGTGTTGATTACACTGTGCTGTGCTTTCGCTGTGTTTATTACACTGTGCTGTGCTTTCCCTGTGTTTATTACACTGTGCTGTACCTGTGTTTATTACACTGTGCTGTGTTTTCACTGTGTTGATTACACTGTGCTGTGCTTTCGCTGTGTTGATTACACTATGCTTTCACTGTGTTTATTATACTGTGCTGTGCTTTCCCTGTGTTTATTACACTGTGCTGTGCTTTTGCTGTGTTTATTACACTGTGCTGTGCTTTCCCTGTGTTTATTACACTGTGCTGTGCTGTACCTGTGTTTATTACACTGTGCTGTGCTTTCACTGTGTTGATTACACTGTGCTGTGCTTTCACTGTGTTGATTACACTGTGCTTTCACTGTGTTGATTACACTCTGCTTTCACTGTGTTTATTACACTGTGCTGTGCTTTCACTGTGTTGATTACACTGTGCTGTGCTTTCACTGTGTTGATTACACTGTGCTGTGCTGTATCTGTGTTTATTACACTGTGCTGTGCTGTACCTGTAACACTCTTGAAGTACTGGAAAATTGTCTTCAGTTTTTGTTGCTTCCTTTTTGAACTCTCTCCAAACAGCCTGTTGAGAAAGATTTTCTTTATTCATACAGTGCACTGCATTACTGAAAGGCTGGTCTAGTGCATTAACATGAACCCACTAGCGCCACCTAGCCCGCCCCCCCAGACTGGAGCCCAGGCCCTGGAGGAAGGTGAAAGGCCGGTCCAGCGCCACCTAGCCCCCCAGACTGGAGCCCAGGCCCTGGAGGAAGGTGAAAGGCCGGTCGAGCGCCACCTAGCCCCCCAGACTGGAGCCCAGGCCCTGGAGGAAGGTGAAAGGCCGGTCTAGCGCCACCTAGCCCCCCAGACTGGAGCCCAGGCCCTGGCGTCTCGCTGTCTCTGACCTGTTGAAGTTGATGTCGGGGTAGTTGCTATACTCGGCTCGCGGTTGGGTGGAGTTACGGTGAGGGAAGGTGCAGAAGAAAGCGTTGGCCAGGAGGCAGGAGATCTGTTCCTGAGACAGGGTGAGGGAGTGAGACATGCCCTGCTTCAGGAGGGGGATAGCCTGAGAGAGAGAGAGAGAGAGAGAGAGAGGGTGAGATACAGATGGAGATATAAATCAGTAAATAAATAGGACACAAAGAAAATGAAACACGTGAAAATGTTACTTTGGGGCAGATGTCTGGTAGCTTGAGAGCCAGTTCAGCCGTGGCCTTCACAACTCTAAACAGCTCACACTTAGGCTCCTCAGTCTGTGGAGAGAGGGAGAGGAATTGAATTGAACTGAATGACTTTATTATTATTATTATTATTATTTATTTCTTAGCAGACGCCCTTATCCAGGACGACTTACAATTGTTACACCATATCACATTATTTTTTACATACAATTGCCCATTTATACAGTTGGGTTTTTACTGGAGCAATCTAGGTAAAGGTAAAGTACCTTGCTCAAGGGTACAGCAGCAGTGTCCCCCCCACCTGGGATTGAACCCACGACCCTCCGGTCAAGAGTCCACAGCCCTAACCACTACTCCACACCGCTGCCCACTTTAACATGGAGAAAGACTTCTAGTCAAAACGTTAGTCATTGAATTTAATACGTTTAAAAATTTCTAATGCGACCAACCTCAAAATATTTGTGCAGAGCATCAAACTTCCACTCGTTCTTGTAATTTACATTGTAGGACTTGATCACCTCCTGCAGAAGACAGTCCAATGAGAAAAAATACAAAACTAACATGAAGACCTGGAATAATACCCTAGACCAGTCTTTCAACTTCCTCTGGAGGGCTTGGTTCCAATCTGGGGGGCTAGGTGGCGCTAGCGGGTTGATGTTAATGCACTAGACCAGCCTTTCAGCTTCCTCTGGAGGCCTGGGTTCCAATCTGAGGGGCTAGGTGGCGCTAGCGGGTTAATGTTACTGCACTAGACCAGCCTTTCATCTTCCTCTGGAGGCCTGGGTTCCAGTCTGAGGGGCTAGGTGGCGCTAGCGGGTTGATGTTAATGCACTAGACCAGCCTTTCAGCTTCCTCTGGAGGCCTGGGTTCCAGTCTGAGGGGCTAGGTGGCGCTAGCGGGTTCATGTTAATGCACTAGACCAGCCTTTTGCCTTCCTCTGGAGGCCTGGGTTCCAATCTGGGGGGCTAGGTGGCGCTAGTGGGTTCATGTTAATGCACTAGACCAGTCTTTCAGCTTCCTCTGGAGGCCTGGGTTCCAGTCTGGGGGGCTAGGTGGTGCTAGCGGGTTAATGTTACTGCACTAGACCAGCCTTTCAGCTTCCTCTGGGTTCTAGTCTGGTAAATGACCCGTTCCCTCCCTCGTTGCTTTCTCTTACCTCGATGGTTTCAGATTTAGTGACGTTTGACAGCTTGCTGAGCTTCTTTTTAATCAAATCCCAACGAAGTTTTTCGTCACTCCCAAACTAAAAGGAAAAGGATAAAAGGCGAAAAGATGTCATATTGAAAGACAGTTTTCCAACCCTGAAGAAGTTTGTGACTTCTCGATCGCTGCGTGACTCTCCTACCATCCCTTGCTTGTTGAACGTGTTCCTCGTGGAGTTTGGCATTTTAACGTGGTCACTGTTCCACAAATTGGATCCGGGCTGCGGCCGCAGCTTCTTGTCCTTTTTGAAATCCAGAAGCTGCCCAGGCAAAAAAAAAAAAAAAATAATAATAATAACTAGAAGTTGCAAGCAACTTTACAGCTTGCAAAGAGTTCTTGTGACATGTAAGCATTTTGATTGGCTGCCATTCACTCAGTTGTAGAAATCACTTTCCATAGGCCTTTTTCTTTTTGTTTGTTACAAACTTAACATTAATAGTAACAGCATAAGCTATACGTACAGTTCACTTCAGGAATGTACATCAAACGTGGGGGGGTGAATAAGCATATCTATGTGGTGCGTGCGTGTGCGTGTGTGTGTGTATAAACCTCCTTATTGTACAGTTTCATATTGGCATTCGACCAAATTCAGAAAAACTACCTTCAGTAGTCACATGGAACTGCAAGCTTTGACTAAAATTTCTCTATGCTTTGCACATAATAGGCATCTCACATTTACATTCTTAAATTGATGCTCTCTCTCTCTCCTGCCACATGTATCCCTTCACCCTCCCTCGTGTCTCCTGAGTTTTTTTCCCATCAGACATGTTCTGTGTCTTCCCTGCATCTTCCCCTTCTTATCTGATTCCACTTTCATGTCTCTCTCTCACTGACACAGCTAAATAAAACAAAGGTGCCCTATACAGCCTGGGCCGTATTGTTTTCACCTCAATAGCGTCACTTTAATTTCCACAGCACACCCCTTATTTTATGTATGTGTGTATATAGTCATGAATTGTGTCTATATGCTTGTCTATCAGGCTTGGCTTTTTGGTTTTGTGTCCTTCCTTGCTTCCCTCACCATCTCCAGTGCTGCTCACACTGTCTGAGCAGGTCTAAAAAGCATTGAGGAGCACAACAGGTATGGATGGTTTGCGGAATCGCTGTGGTGTATATGTTAATGAGGTGACTCCTTATATTGTGTGCTTCGCTGAGAGGGTAGATCTGCACTCAGAATGACAAGGGATTCTAAACGTTTAAACCACAGCAGAATCGAAGTGTGTTCCCATCAGCCTTCGTCTGTGTTTTATTCAGATTTAACGACCTGTAATGCGTTTTGTAGGTGTGCTGTGGCTGGTAGAACGAAATACACTCTCAACTTGATTGGCCACCATTTAGAAACATGCAGAATAATATTGTGTTAGCCGACCATGTCAATGAAACCAAGTCAAGTAGACAAACTCTTCGGCTAGTCCCTTTTTTCGCTAACAATATAAAATATATATTGGAGGCTGTGTGGTCCAGTTCTGGTTACAGTATCAGCGCTTGTAACCAGGAGGTCCCCGGTTCAAATCCCACCTCAGCCACTGACTCATTGTGTGACCCTGAGCAAGTCACTTCACCTCCTTGTGCTCCGTCTTTCGGGTGAGATGTAATTGTAAGTGACTCTGCAGCTGATGCATAGTTCACACACCCTAGTCTCTGTAAGTCGCCTTGGATAAAGGCGTCTGCTAAATAAACAAATAATAATAAAAATATATATGTGGGGTGGCTGTATTGGATGGTAAGCTAACTCAGTGAATGCCTCACGTTGATCAGCACGGTGTGCCTGGGTCCCAACTGCAGCTCTCCTGGGTCCTCTCTGTGCTCGAGGCCTCTCCTCATCAATGCCAGATCCTCCCCCTGCCACAATGCCCCCCTGCTGGGGCTGACCCCCCCTCCCCGGGGCACCTCCACTTCCATCGGCTCCTCCCTCTTTCTCATCGACCCCTCCCTCTCTCTCATTGATTCCTCCCTCTCTCTCATTGACTCCTCCCTCTCTCTCATCGGCTCCTCCCCCTTTCTCGTTGGCTCCTCCCTCTTTCTCGTCGACTCCTCCCTGTCTCTCGTCAGCCCCTCCCTCTCTCTCGTCGGCTCCTCCCTCTCTCTCGTCGGCTGCTGCCTCTCTCTCAGCGGCTCCTCCCTCCTCTCCCCCTCCTCTTCCCTGTTCTCCTGCACCCCTTTCTTCTCTTCCTTGTCCCTGTCGCTCTCCTTTTCAGCAGCGAACCCCTTTGGGGGTGGCTTGCTGTTTTCTCCCCTTGGTAAATCCCCTGGCTCCTGGGGCCCGGGCGACGGTGCGTGGGTTAACGAGGCCCGCATTTGGGTGCTGTCGTTTCTGTCTGTTGTGTTTTTGAAAGATATTCCTGTAAAAAAAAAAAAAAAAAATTAACCAGTTTTATCACTTTTTAAGTTTCAATCAGCACTTTCATACTAAACTTGCAGCAGTGGGGGGTTATAAATATCATTTACAAGCCCTGACACCAGCAAAGTAAACAAACAAACAAAAAAATAAACATGTGCACATAGATGCTGTCTTTCTCCCCTGGCAATACTTACCTGCATATCAACAGCTTAAAATGTTTAAGAATTGACTCATAAGATATCATGATCTAGACATTACAAGAAAAAGGTAATGCAGGAACACAACAACATGAATAACTGATTTAAAATAAATAAATAAAACAAAACGATATCAGGACGTTTAGGACAAAAGCCCTCCTTCAGCTGTGTGGAAAGGGAAGGAAACGCGGCGCCGTACACTTGGTATGCTTCAAGAATTCTGTGGTTGATGATGTCATGATTATGTCAAAATGAAATGTTCTTCCAAGAGGTTCCCAAGTGAGCTGAGCTGTGTTTACTGCTGTTTCGACGCAGCTGAAGAAGGGATTTGTCTGCAACGCCCTGCAATAAATAATTGTGTGTGTGTGTGTGTGTGTGTGTAAATCACCTGCACACTTAGTGAATAGAACCCCTTCCTGTTCACATAAGTATGCACGGAGCTGTTCCCTTCTGGATAATATAGCACTCTGCCTTTAATGCACTTTAACTTATCTGCTCTCTATTTTACTGTATTTAATCCTGCACTTAACCCAATCTGTAGTATCTTGTATTACATTTACACTGGTACCTAACCCTGATGTAACTATCAGCGCTGTTCTCCGCTCTTGAGCTGCCCCCATATCAAATCGTACTGTGTTTTGTATTTGCTCTTATTAGGACTGAAGTCATTGTATTTTGTATCTTCTTCTTAATTGTACAGTAATTCTTGATATGTATTTTTTGTATACAACTGTGAGTCGCCCTGGATAAGGGCGTCTGCTAAGAAATAAAATAAAATAAATAATAATAATAATAATAATAATAATAATAATAAAGTAAGTTTATTACATCAACGCACCGCCCTGTATTTGTAAAACGACGTCAAATTGCTTCGACTTGCCTCTCTTGCTCCATTTCACTGGAACTAGTTTTCAATTACTTTCAGTTTCATTTTCCACGAAACTCAACGTTGCTGGGTTTTTTTGGGCGTGGGTGATATTTAAAGAAAAACCTAAAAATTGTAGACAGCATATTTCTTCATATTTGTGACATTATAGCGCCGCTTAAACACCAGCACTTGCCGAATGCGTATAATAATAATACTTCTCTGTACTCGAGTCTGTTCCTACCTGCATTGTTATTGCATACGTACCTGTTTCCATCTTAGTATCGCAGAACGTCCTTTTAGGCTGGGCGTGCACGGCCGCCTCCAAACTCGACCAGCTTTACTAAAACAAGCGAAGTTTGTACTAAAATATAACAAGTTTTTTTTTCCTGAAACAAGCGAAACTTTTACTGCCACCAACACGGAGCGTCTTTGCAATGCAAGCACCCACCCTACCGAGCGTGTGAGAGGAGCGCTCAGCCAATAGCAGAGCAGGGTCAACGGGCAACGCTGAAAGCGAAACGACATGCGCGATAATAAGCTGTTTATATTACAGCGTGACTGTAGAAACAGGCAGGACGTCTATATGAGCTCCTAAATAGAGACTCGGCGTGTAAATTAAAGAGTTGTTGTTCTGTTTTCACTGGACTTGAATGTCTTCTTATCACTGCCACAGTAATCATAATGAAACCACGTTCGCGTCCCCGATGCATTTGTATGTAGAAACTGGTCTGTGAACAAGGCCTGCCTGCTTTCGTTGTGATGTGGTCGAGCGCACAGCAAGCTGCTGCTGAAGCGCGTTAGTTTGAGTGATGCGGTTTAAAAACAAAACAACAGAAACTGCTCTGAAATGAGGATGTCGGAGACAGCAAGGGGTGGTGTTTGAATGCGTTCTTCAGTCAGATTGCGTTGCGGGATATTTCTGCAGGTTTAATTGTTTGTGTGTGTGTGTGTGTGTGATCGCCTCGCCCAACACTTTGTGTTCTTTGACATTGTGGGCAATGGAATTGAACACAAAGACACTAGGTGGCGCCACACTCCAGTGTTGAGTTACGATCCCTGAAACCCGTATCGATTGAGTCTGGCACATCATTACCGTACTGAAATGTAATTTTAAAAAAAGCCTCTGATTGATCACTTCTATATTTATACATATTTAAAAATATATTCTAAAAATTATTACAAAAAAAGGGGAAAAAATAAATAGTCATGCAAATAGTTAAAATATTCTAATATGATTCTTATATAATTTAAATGTATTTAAATTATATATACATATTCTGAACTGACACTATGAACAACAATATTCCATATTCATAAGCATTACTCAGTATTTCATAAATAGCATGTTAAAAAGTATCTGCCTCAAATAGGCTCGAATGAATGCACTTGAGAGAGAGAGAGAGAGAGAGAGAGAGAGAGGGGGGGAGAGAGGGGGGGGGGGGACTTGACTTTTAATTTTACTTTATTTTCATATAATTAAACAAAACACACAATAAATCAAATAACACAAGCCCCCCCTTATACAAAAAAAAACCCTTAACCATACACACAAATCAACTTCAGATTTTTAATTTTTAGAAATTAAAACTTAGGTCGCTCTTCATCTAATTCACACAAAACCTCATTAAAACCCCACGCCTCCTCAAAACTCTCCAGGTCGTGCATCAATTTCTAGTAATTGTAATCCAGCTGAACTCTGCATTTCACCAGCATGTTAAACACAGTCATGACATTCTCATCCCCTCCCCATTCACTTTATTTTCCCTGCTTTTGTACACAGCCAGCCTGGCCTAGCAGGAAATTAGCTAGTTGGTCAATGTTTTTTTGTTTTTCTCTTATACCTTATACCATAAATAAAAACTGACCCAAGAGAATCGGGATCCAACAGGATGCTCATCAATCACTAGAAATACTTCACGAAGAAAAGTCGTTGATAAACTCTGTTTTAATAATGAGCTGTTTGAATTATTTAAATAGTGAGCTGTCATTGTATGGATTTACTGTTCATCTTCTTTATATAATATAGTCTCATAAGGTTTCAAAGACTTAAAACAGGAGGCAAACAAAAATAACTGATCAATGTTGCTGTTCTCTCTCTCTCTCTCCTTTCATTTGAAGCATGCATATCGTTAACATGTTCACCTCTATCACATAACACACGTCACCTCTCTCTCTCTCTCTCCTTTCATTTGAAGCATGCATATCGTTAACATGTTCACCTCTATCACATAGCACACGTCACCTCTCTCTCTCTCTCTGTGTGTGCGTGTGTAATACGAGACGACTGTATCTCTGCTAATTTACACATTGCACGTTGCCATGGTGATCTTTGTCTCGTCACAACCGGTCTCTAGTGGTGCAGTGACGTAAGCAGAAAGCTGGTCTACGCGAGCTGCTAAAAAAAAAAAAAAAAAATTTACCTATTCCGTGAATTGCTGCCGTGCGCGTCAAATGTGTGCACTGCAAAACAAATATACAGGTACAAAATACACTCTGAGTTTTCAAAACACGAAGCACACACTTACACACAACAAGATTCGTTTGACGTGCAAATGGTTTCTGTCCGATCTGTTTGTAACACGGCTGGGCTGACTGAGGTTCTGATAGCGGTTCTGTCCGATCTGTTTGTAACACGGCTGGGCTGACTGAGGTTCTGATAGTTGGCGCTCGGTTGGCATGTGTTTCTGTTTCCAAAAATAAAAACAATAAAAAAAAACCGGGGGGGGGGGGATTATAATAGGGTCAAAGGTCAGACCACAACCCAATGCCACCCATATGCTGCCGCGTGGCATGGCATTGTGGGTAAATTCTGTTTGACTGGGTTAAATAGACAAGAGGAGCAGGAGAGAGAGATTGAAAGAGAAAGGAGGAGAGGAGGGAGTAGGCAGCCCTCCTCCCCCCTCGGACGCCGATGGCTGCCCAGGAATGTTCTTGGCTGCGCGGAGTGTCGCAGTCACTGCAATGGAATGCACTGCGCTGAACCCAAAACATAAGATTGACTTAAAAAGGACAGAAAAACACAAGCAGCTCTCAGCCTTGTGCGTGTCTGTATCAGTGTGTGTGTCTCTATCAGTGTGTGTGTGTATCAGTGTGTGTGTCTCTATCAGTGTGTGTGTCAGTGTGTGTGTGTGTGTCAGTGTGTGTGTGTATCAGTGTGTGTGTGTGTCTCTATCAGTGTGTGTGTCAGTGTGTGTGTGTGTCTCTATCAGTGTGTGTGTCAGTGTGTGTGTGTATCAGTGTGTGTGTGTCTCTATCAGTGTGTGTGTCAGTGTGTGTGTGTGTCTCTATCAGTGTGTGTGTCAGTGTGTGTGTGTCTCTATCAGTGTGTGTGTCAGTGTGTGTGTGTGTCTCTATCAGTGTGTGTGTCAGTGTGTGTGTGTATCAGTGTGTGTGTGTCTCTATCAGTGTGTGTATCAGTGTGTGTGTGTGTCTCTATCAGTGTGTGTATCAGTGTGTGTGTGTGTCTCTATCAGTGTGTGTGTCAGTGTGTGTGTGTGTCTCTATCAGTGTGTGTATCAGTGTGTGTGTGTGTCTCTATCAGTGTGTGTGTCAGTGTGTGTGTGTGTCTCTATCAGTGTGTGTGTCAGTGTGTGTGTGTATCAGTGTGTGTGTGTGTCTCTATCAGTGTGTGTATCAGTGTGTGTGTGTGTCTATCAGTGTGTGTATCAGTGTGTGTGTGTCTCTATCAGTGTGTGTGTGTGTGTCTATCAGTGTGTGTGTCAGTGTGTGTGTGTGTCTCTATCAGTGTGTGTCAGTGTGTGTGTGTGTGTCTCTATCAGTGTGTGTATCAGTGTGTGTGTGTATCAGTGTGTGTGTGTCTCTATCAGTGTGTGTATCAGTGTGTGTGTGTGTCTCTATCAGTGTGTGTGTCAGTGTGTGTGTGTGTCTCTATCAGTGTGTGTGTCAGTGTGTGTGTGTGTCTCTATCAGTGTGTGTATCAGTGTGTGTGTGTGTCTCTATCAGTGTGTGTGTCAGTGTGTGTGTGTGTCTCTATCAGTGTGTGTATCAGTGTGTGTGTGTGTCTCTATCAGTGTGTGTGTCAGTGTGTGTGTGTGTCTCTATCAGTGTGTGTGTCAGTGTGTGTGTGTGTCTCTATCAGTGTGTGTGTCAGTGTGTGTGTGTGTCTCTATCAGTGTGTGTGTCAGTGTGTGTGTGTGTCTCTATCAGTGTGTGTGTGTGTCTCTATCAGTGTGTGTGTCAGTGTGTGTGTGTGTCTCTATCAGTGTGTGTGTCAGTGTGTGTGTGTGTCTCTATCAGTGTGTGTGTCAGTGTGTGTGTGTGTGTCTCTATCAGTGTGTGTGTCAGTGTGTGTGTGTATCAGTGTGTGTGTGTGTCTCTATCAGTGTGTGTATCAGTGTGTGTGTGTGTCTATCAGTGTGTGTATCAGTGTGTGTGTGTCTCTATCAGTGTGTGTGTGTGTCTATCAGTGTGTGTGTCAGTGTGTGTGTGTGTCTCTATCAGTGTGTGTATCAGTGTGTGTGTGTGTCTCTATCTGTGTGTGTGTCATGTGTGTGTGTCTGTGTGTGTGTGTGTCTCTATCAGTGTGTGTATCAGTGTGTGTGTGTGTCTCTATCAGTGTGTGTGTCAGTGTGTGTGTGTGCTCTATCAGTGTGTGTATCAGTGTGTGTGTGTGTCTCTATCAGTGTGTGTATCAGTGTGTGTGTGTGTCTCTATCAGTGTGTGTGTCAGTGTGTGTGTGTGTCTCTATCAGTGTGTGTGTCAGTGTGTGTGTGTGTCTCTATCAGTGTGTGTGTCAGTGTGTGTGTGTGTCTCTATCAGTGTGTGTGTCAGTGTGTGTGTGTGTCTCTATCAGTGTGTGTGTCAGTGTGTGTGTGTATCAGTGTGTGTGTGTCTCTATCAGTGTGTGTGTCAGTGTGTGTGTGTGTCTCTATCAGTGTGTGTGTCAGTGTGTGTGTGTGTCTCTATCAGTGTGTGTATCAGTGTGTGTGTGTGTCTCTATCAGTGTGTGTGTCAGTGTGTGTGTGTGTCTCTATCAGTGTGTGTGTCAGTGTGTGTGTGTGTCTGTATCAGTGTGTGTGTGTCAGTGTGTGTGTGTATCAGTGTGTGTGTGTGTCTCTATCAGTGTGTGTATCAGTGTGTGTGTGTGTCTCTATCAGTGTGTGTGTCAGTGTGTGTGTGTCTCTATCAGTGTGTGTGTGTGTGTGTCTATCAGTGTGTGTGTCAGTGTGTGTGTGTGTCTCTATCAGTGTGTGTATCAGTGTGTGTGTGTGTCTCTATCAGTGTGTGTATCAGTGTGTGTGTGTGTCTCTATCAGTGTGTGTGTCAGTGTGTGTGTGTGTCTCTATCAGTGTGTGTGTCAGTGTGTGTGTGTGTCTCTATCAGTGTGTGTGTCAGTGTGTGTGTGTGTCTCTATCAGTGTGTGTGTCAGTGTGTGTGTGTGTCTCTATCAGTGTGTGTGTCAGTGTGTGTGTGTGTCTCTATCAGTGTGTGTGTCAGTGTGTGTGTGTGTCTCTATCAGTGTGTGTGTATCAGTGTGTGTGTCAGTGTGTGTGTGTGTCTCTATCAGTGTGTGTGTGTGTGTGTGTGTGTGTCTGTGTCAGTGTGTGTGTGTGTGTGTGTGTGTCAGTGTGTGTGTGTGTCTCTATCAGTGTGTGTGTCAGTGTGTGTGTGTGTCTCTATCAGTGTGTGTATCAGTGTGTGTGTCTCTATCAGTGTGTGTGTGTGTCTCTATCAGTGTGTGTATCAGTGTGTGTGTGTGTGTATCAGTGTGTGTGTGTGTCTCTATCAGTGTGTGTGTCAGTGTGTGTGTGTGTCTCTATCAGTGTGTGTGTCAGTGTGTGTGTGTGTCTCTATCAGTGTGTGTGTCAGTGTGTGTGTGTGTCAGTGTGTGTGTGTGTGTGTGTGTGTGTGTCTATCAGTGTGTGTGTCAGTGTGTGTGTGTGTGTATCAGTGTGTGTGTGTCTCTATCAGTGTGTGTGTCAGTGTGTGTGTGTGTCTCTATCAGTGTGTGTCAGTGTGTGTGTGTGTCTCTATCAGTGTGTGTGTCAGTGTGTGTGTGTGTCTCTATCAGTGTGTGTGTGTGTCTCTATCAGTGTGTGTGTCAGTGTGTGTGTGTGTCAGTGTGTGTGTGTCTCTATCAGTGTGTGTGTCAGTGTGTGTGTGTCTCTATCAGTGTGTGTGTCTGTGTGTGTGTGTATCAGTGTGTGTGTCTCTATCAGTGTGTGTGTCAGTGTGTGTGTGTGTGTCAGTGTGTGTGTCTCTATCAGTGTGTGTGTCAGTGTGTGTGTGTATCAGTGTGTGTGTCTCTATCAGTGTGTGTGTGTGTGTGTGTCTCTATCAGTGTGTGTGTGTGTGTGTCTCTATCAGTGTGTGTGTGTGTGTGTGTGTGTATCAGTGTGTGTGTGTGTGTGTGTGTGTGTATCAGTGTTTTAATGATAATATTAATAAGAAGACTCGCATAGCAGTCCAGTCTGTTACTGTATTTAATGACTGCAGAGAGACAGTGGGAGGGGAATCAGGCACCGATATGAAGTTACAAGCGTCGGCGGGATCTGTATCTGTTTCCACGGCAACGTGGGTGTCTGCCTCGGGCGCGCTAATGAGCCTCAAAGGCCGACAGTGAGACAGCCATGCACCGCGAACAGCGATTACATACATACATACACACACACACATGCATACAAGCATGCAAATAAACATGCATGCATACATACATGCATGCATACATACATGCATTTATTTGATGACCTAACCTTATTTAAAACATAATTATAACTGCAATGCTTGCACCCATCGCTATTTCCACGTGTCACGCTGCATTGCCTAAACGATATAATTACAGGTGTTTATAATTATGTCACATTACAAACACACACTGTACTAGGGATGGGCCGCTGTATCGCCTCACCCCTGCGCGGCACACGCATCTTTATAGAAAAAAACAAAGAGAGATGCCAAGGTCAGAGCGGATTTGATTTGAAAAAGTTAGCAGTAAGCTCCGCGAATACTCAAGTGAAATGCATCGTCACTTCCTGTCTTTGATTTATTTTTTTTCTTCTCTTTAACTATATTGTTTTGATAACTCTAATTTTGTTCACCACAAAGGTTACGCCTGAATGTGACGCATCACATGACATCCGTACATACAGCCTGCGTGCGGATTGTTTTCATAGAAAGATGTATTTGGTACTTGATGGGTTAACAGAGATGGTCTAATATTGAAATTAATTCTGTATTGATTTGAAAGCAAGACTTATTATTATTATTATTATTATTATTATTATTATTATTATTATTATTATTATTACTGACGTAGCCTAAATGTTTTTTTGTATGTTTTTGTTTTATGAATAAAATTCACCCACAACTATATAAAAAAAAAGAAAATACAAATTTGTTAGAGTTTGCTACGTTTATTTGAGTTCCGTCTCTATATGAATTCAACGCAGTTCGTTTGATACTCGTGAAACTTTTCTATGAAATGCATCAAAAACAGAAGAAAAAAACAGCATTCTTTAAATAACTCCTGAGTTAATGCTTTCCAAATACCACCCTTAAAACAAGAGGCTTTGGTGTTTCCTTTAGGGCTATCTGAACCCAGAACTCGTTTTTTTTTTGCCTTGGCTAATTCGCATGATGGGCGACTCAAAGACAGGGCAGCGCACTTACAGGCAGGGGGGAGGTGGGGACAAAACTCAGAGAGTCGAAACCCTTCAAAGATCCGGAATACCTGAAGAATTCGTTTGTAATATTTAGTGTATAACTCTGCGGAAGAGACTAGCAAAAGTGTCTGTTCCTTTTAAACTACAAAAAAAGATAAGGTCAGGTGTTATAAGGTTCTGGTCCACCCCCCTCCCTTCTCACGCAGTGGTGCAGCCCATACTGTCCTTGCTTGGCTAAGTGTCTTATTGACTCAGTGTCTTAACGACACAGTAGGGGGTGGGGTGTTTAAGGTGGAGTAACAATGCGGTCATTTAATTAGCAACATGTATTTAAAACTGCCGATTCCTCTGTGTTGTGTTCAGTTTTAAACCAACATACAGAAGAGACTGAACCAGCCCCTTCTCAAAGTGTAGTAAAGCACAGAGACTGCACCAGCCCCTTCTCAAAGTGTAGTAAAGCACAGAGACTGAACCAGCCCCTTCTCAAAGTGTAGTAAAACACAGAGACTGAACCAGCCCCTTCTCAAAGTGTAGTAAAGCACAGAGACTGAACCAGCCCCTTCTCAAAGTGTAGTAAAGCACAGAGAAGAGACTGAACCAGCCCCTTCTCAAAGTGTAGTAAAGCACAGAGACTGAACCAGCCCCTTCTCAAAGTGTAGTAAAGCACAGAGACTGCACCAGCCCCTTCTCAAAGTGTAGTAAAGCACAGAGACTGAACCAGCCCCTTCTCAAAGTGTAGTAAAGCACAGAGACTGAACCAGCCCCTTCTCAAAGTGTAGTAAATCACAGACTGAACCAGCCCCTTCTCAAAGTGTAGTAAAGCACAGAGAATGAACCAGCCCCTTCTCAAAGTGTAGTAAAACACAGACAGGAGATTGAACCAGCCCCTTCTCAAAGTGTAGTAAAGCACAGAGACTGAACCAGCCCCTTCTCAAAGTGTAGTAAAGCACAGAGACTGAACCAGCCCCTTCTCAAAGTGTAGTAAAGCACAGAGAATGAACCAGCCCCTTCTCAAAGTGTAGTAAAGCACAGAGACTGAACCAGCCCCTTCTCAAAGTGTAGTAAAGCACAGAGACTGAACCAGCCCCTTCTCAAAGTGTAGTAAAGCACAGAGACTGAACCAGCCCCTTCTCAAAGTGTAGTAAAGCACAGAGACTGAACCAGCCCCTTCTCAAAGTGTAGTAAAGCACAGAGACTGAACCAGCCCCTTCTCAAAGTGTAGTAAAGCACAGAGAGAGACTGAACCAGCCCCTTCTCAAAGTGTAGTAAAGCACAGAGACTGAACCAGCCCCTTCTCAAAGTGTAGTAAAGCACAGAGACTGAACCAGCCCCTTCTCAAAGTGTAGTAAAGCACAGAGAGAGACTGAACCAGCCCCTTCTCAAAGTGTAGTAAAGCACAGAGAATGAACCAGCCCCTTCTCAAAGTGTAGTAAAACACAGAGAGACTGAACCAGCCCCTTCTCAAAGTGTAGTAAAGCACAGAGACTGAACCAGCCCCTTCTCAAAGTGTAGTAAAGCACAGAGAATGAACCAGCCCCTTCTCAAAGTGTAGTAAAGCACAGAGACTGAACCAGCCCCTTCTCAAAGTGTAGTAAAGCACAGAGAAGAGACTGAACCAGCCCCTTCTCAAAGTGTAGTAAAACACAGAGACTGAACCAGCCCCTTCTCAAAGTGTAGTAAAGCACAGAGAAGAGACTGAACCAGCCCCTTCTCAAAGTGTAGTAAAGCACAGAGACTGAACCAGCCCCTTCTCAAAGTGTAGTAAAGCACAGAGAAGATACTGAACCAGCCCCTTCTCAAAGTGTAGTAAAGCACAGAGACTGAACCAGCCCCTTCTCAAAGTGTAGTAAAGCACAGAGACTGAACCAGCCCCTTCTCAAAGTGTAGTAAAGCACAGAGACTGAACCAGCCCCTTCTCAAAGTGTAGTAAAACACAGAGAAGAGAATGAACCAGCCCCTTCTCAAAGTGTAGTAAAGCACAGAGACTGAACCAGCCCCTTCTCAAAGTGTAGTAAAGCACAGAGACTGAACCAGCCCCTTCTCAAAGTGTAGTAAAGCACAGAGACTGAACCAGCCCCTTCTCAAAGTGTAGTAAAACACAGAGAATGAACCAGCCCCTTCTCAAAGTGTAGTAAAGCACAGAGAAGAGACTGAACCAGCCCCTTCTCAAAGTGTAGTAAAGCACAGAGAAGAGACTGAACCAGCCCCTTCTCAAAGTGTAGTAAAGCACAGAGACTGAACCAGCCCCTTCTCAAAGTGTAGTAAAACACAGAGAAGAGAATGAACCAGCCCCTTCTCAAAGTGTAGTAAAGCACAGAGACTGAACCAGCCCCTTCTCAAAGTGTAGTAAAGCACAGAGACTGAACCAGCCCCTTCTCAAAGTGTAGTAAAGCACAGAGACTGAACCAGCCCCTTCTCAAAGTGTAGTAAAACACAGAGAAGAGACTGAACCAGCCCCTTCTCAAAGTGTAGTAAAGCACAGAGAAGAGACTGAACCAGCCCCTTCTCAAAGTGTAGTAAAGCACAGAGAAGAGACTGAACCAGCCCCTTCTCAAAGTGTAGTAAAACACAGAGAAGAGACTGAACCAGCCCCTTCTCAAAGTGTAGTAAAACACAGAGACTGAACCAGCCCCCTTCTAGCCCCCTCTCAAAGTTTACTGCTTTGACCTCCCCCCTCCGGTAAAAGCTCAGCAAAGTTTCAAAGTTGAAGACACTCAAACAGATTTGTCCTTGAAACGGTTCTCTTAATTGCTACTGGATTTCATTTCAGTGCAACACTTCACTGTGTTTAGAATCGAGCTGCTATGCAGATACGGTAGCCATGGCGTTTTGAAGTCTTAATTATTCCAAAGTGCAGTCGGTGGCGAGGAAAATAACGTCCAACGGCTGAAGGTTTATCATAAAAACGGCGAATAAGAGATTATACAACTGTGTCCCGCTGCACGCCATTCCGGCTCACCAGTCCGGTAGTTTACTATACGACAAAAGGCTGCATGTTGGAGCCAAAATGACGTCAGTTTCACACCAGCTGGTCAATTCTCTCTCTAAAAAAAAAAAGAACGAAACAAGCCCCTCCTTTTGTGGGCGGGTCCTCTGTGTCGTGGCGTAATCGCGATAGGCTCTCAGTTTCTCCAGTGTGCGGGCGAAGACAAGCAAGCAGCAGGCAAGGGAAAAAAAAACCTGACTGCCTTGTCCTTTTTTCCGATCCAGCACCATCGACCTCATGAATAAATTATCGCAGCCCATTGTGCAACCAGCAAACCTGGATTCATAGCCGTAGTATCGGAGCGCAGAGGAGCAAATCCAGCGAGGCGAGCGCAGCAGCTGGGAGACTTTTCCTTGCAATAGCACCGCAGTCATTTTTTTTAATTTTTTTTTTTTTTTTTATATCATAGCTGCAACGAGATTTGGGGCTAGCAGCTGCTAACAAAACCACATCGTTTGCCAAACGTGTGCATGGATGGTAGTCTTTTGTTTTAAAAAAAGAAATGGAGACTATTATTAATATTTCTACTATAACATAAGCATTACCCCCTTTTTTTGGAAAAGAAAAGGGAGGAGGAGGAGGAGGAGGAGGGGGGCGGCTGGTATTGTGTGGACCAGCTAGGGGTTGCAAAAACCGCTTGATAACGCCTGCTGAGACGCGTTTCTGTACCGGATCCGTGTGGTGTGGACCGGCCGAGGCGGCTTCAGTCAAGGTAAGCGCCCCTTTTTTTTTTTTTTTGGTTGCTGTTTCGTTGTTTTCTGCCCCGGGATGCCTTGCCTACCATCGCCCGCTGGCCAGCGTCTCCTGCAGCCCGGCTTTGTCATGCTGAAGAGGTTTTTTTTATTTTTTCTGGTCGGTGGTCAGCGCTGTGTTAGGAGGGGGGGTGGGGGTGATTTTTAATATACAGTAAATATATCCTAATATAGGGAGAAAGGGGGCTGGTTAATGATCGGTGGAATGCAGCCAGGCATCATATTATTATTATTATTATTATTATTGATGGTTTGAAGCGAGCAGGATCCGTTTGGCAATGCTGATGTATCCTCATTATTATTATTATTATTATTATATTATTATTATTATTAGTTGTAGGCGCCTCTGTCGGTACTCTCGTAGTGCAGACTGTACCACACTAGATACAAAATGTCTGCCGCTGTTTCACCTCATTGGGAAAGCACTGCCTCCTGTACTTGAGCGTTTGGACCGTGGTGTATTTTCGCTTTTGAAAAAAAAAAAGTAGTAATTTGCATTTTTTGTTGTTGTTGAGGGATGTTGTTTCGAATTACTTGCGGCGGTTTGTAAGAGTCGTCGTCGTCGTTGTTGTTATTGCGGATAACACAATGATTTTGATTTCTTTATTCGGTGTAGTATCGCGGTTTATCGTGTCTGTGTTTTTATTAATCTGTTTTTTAAATACCGCACCACGAAACACAGCTTTTGTATTGTGAACGTGTCCCGAGTGTGTAGTGTGTTTTGATTTGAAAGCATTTTTATAAAACATTACGAACGATGCTCCTCCGATAGGCTATTTTTTATATAATGATACTGATTGGAACTAATGGCTACTAAACTTGCTTATGATTTTACGAACTGTAGCCCCCAGCATTTAATATTACAGTATAACCATGGTTAATGTTTAACGTACTATTCAAGGAAAGCGCAATACATTTTTAAGAATCGTGATTTGGAGAGACAAGGCCGCAGGGATTTAAGTTATAAGTCAGAAATTTGAAGTTTTTTAAGTTACGCTTGTAATTAGCGCAGTGTCTTTTCTTTAGGAGTGTTTTTACATTCATAGTACATTAGCTCTCTGTATCATGGCTCGGTCAAACTAATACAATAGCATCCTCCGAGAGTCTGGTATATAGTTAATCAGTGAGATTTTGACTGGCCGTTTAGTAATTCATACAGGGGGTCGGTTTGTTTGAGAGTGCTGGCGGTTGAAATTCAAAAACGGGAACGTTCTAAAATTTTAAAAAACGTTCCACGGCAGTTGAAGCCACCAGAAGACGTTGAGTTCGGTAGCTATCTCACCACACTACCACCACCCCGCTTCACAATTCATTAATATCTGTACACTCCCAATATATTTCCACTGGACCTACATTTTTTTCCCCCATCTAAAATCTAAACTTTGAATAATTGCTTGGAGTTTATTTGTTTTACCTGCAAATCAAATCTTATGCCAGAACAATTCGTATCGTAGCTTCCTGACGGTTGGCAATTCCCTGGTTCTCTCGGTATAAAGACGATGGATTTCTCTTATCGCAACACAATTCATTTCCCTCGTTTTCCTCACAGTAGTAAACGTTGCCCCCGTTTCTTCGTGGCGTTTCCCTTCAGTACCAATTCTTACGACAAGTTAGCTCCTTGACATTCAGTCTTTTTAATAAAATTTCCAACCAGTATTATCATTCCTTTTCGCGGTATTCATCCTCACAGTACTTAACCACGTTGGGTACAATTTCTCTTCACCTGACCTTTTAATTGTTTTACCTGATAAAACTTTTTTTTTTTGTGAGAAGCCATTTCCTTCTATTTTTAAATAACTCTAACTACCTAAATTTGTTTGTGGATGTCTGTTTACCTCAAACCACCGCGGGAACAAACTTGCCTCCGCCCCTTGTGTTAAAGAAATGAACCCGTCTGCGCGAGACTGCCCGCTTCAAGCCAATTCTGAGCTGCTGCGCAAAAGACAGTTTAACTCGGGACGGTAGTAATTGTAATTCAAAACAGGGGGGTGCTTTTGGGTGAGACTGACTGGGGTGGCGGTTGAAATTCAAAAACGGGGAAAATTCTAAAATTTGAAGAAAAGAAAACAAACGTTCCAGGGCAGTTGAAGCCACCGGTAACGCTGCTGTCTGGCTGCCATTTTACCACACGACCCCCGCTTTTTCAGAAATCAGAGAGAGAGAGAAAGCGTCTCACACAACAGCCCTTTAGTAAAAAAAAATAAAAAAATAAACTGGAGAATGACAGTGTAGATATTTGTGTTGTGTGAGAGCCTGTACCTGCCGTGTGCCTACACGTCCGCCCCCCCCCAAAATTTATAGAAAACAGGGATGGAAATAAGACTCCCATTGCATAGCAGTCTGATCCGCTCCTGGTTTCACTATGAGTTTAATAATCAGACACCCCTGAGTTTGTTACCTATACGCTGTGACTGCTCAATCTCCTATTAAATCGGAGTCTTTACATCCCTGGAAGATCATGTTTCCAAAAAAAAAAAGAGGACCTGCTTGTCCCAACAGTTACCATACTACGCGATGCCAATTTAATTCTATATAGCGCCCTTCATGCGCAAGCACCCCAGGGCACTTCAAAAACAAACTCGCTGGAGAATGTAAACAGTCTGGAGCGTGGACAAGGCCTGCCGTGTGATGCGAAGAATTGGCTCCCAAGATGGTGTCCCGCTGCATCGGAGTTTTGAGCCATTCCACAGTTTTTACTGTGAGTTTTAATAAGACACCCCTGAGCTTATTACCTCTAGATCAGACTGCTGTGCAACGGGAGTCTTGTTTCTAGCCCGTATTCAGAATAGCTTTGTTATCTTGTGGAGATTAGTTAGCAAACCCAGATGTGATGTGGGGTTATTAACTACTGCAGTCAAGCAGAGAGCCTGTTGGGAGCTCAAAGCTGCAGGTTGAGCCTGTCCGCAGCAGGGAGGGCAATAAGACTCCCATTGAATAGCTGTTTGATCCGTTCCTGGTTTTACTATGAATTCAGTAAGACACACCTGAGCTTGTTATACCTACACCCACTGGGGCTAATCAAGCTCGTAGTAAAATCTGGAATGGGCGATACTGCTATGCAATAGGAGTCTCCTGCATCTGGTTCAGTTTGACACCATGCTTATCCATTCCTGAACACAAATCCAGTTTTTCAGGTACTGTGGCTTGAAACCTGCTTCCAGGAGACCCCCGGGAGACCTAGTTTGAGGGTGCTGTATCAAACCCCAGGTCTCCCTGCGTGGTGTGCCGCGCAGCGCCCTGAAACCCCAGTCTCTTGAAACCAGGTTCCAAGCCGCACAAATCGCCTGCGGGTTCCCTAGGCTTTAGTTTAGTTTCTCTAAAGCTACAGACAGACAGACAGACAGGCAGACAGACACAATTTCCCATGATCAGGTGCTACAGTGAGCGGACCTTGTTGCTGGCCCATTTTGTTTACATTCAGAGATGCAAGATGATCATTTTCCCCCTTGATCGGGGCAGCAGTGTGGAGTAGTGGTTAGGGCTCTGGACTCTTGACCGGAGGGACGTGGGTTCAATCCCAGGTGGGGGGACACTGCTGCTGTACCCTTGAGCAAGGTACTTTACCTAGATTGCTCCAGTAAAAACCCAACTGTATAAATGGGGAATTGTATGTAAAAAATAATGTAATTGTATTTCAAAAAAATAATGTGGTATCTTGTAACAATTGTAAGTCGCCCTGCTTCCTCACCTGCGTGACGCATAGAATAGGAGCGCTCCTGCTATTGCTTGCAGCAGTAGGGGGTTATAAACCAGGGGTGCGTTTTTCGCGCTATGACCAGGTCGTCGGGTCGTGTGTTTTCGCGGTCAGGTCACTGGACCTAGCGGTCATTGGTCTACTGAACCGGGTGGGTTTGTGGCACGGTTTATGGTTGGAATAACGTCACCCGAACCTCTCCGTGGTTCGAGGTCAGCCGCTTCTGCCCTTCTTGTTAGTCTAAAGACAGAGAGAAAAGGCGCAAGAGTTTTCAGCTGTAATATACCAAGGCTGTGGAAAAAAACTGCCATCTGACGTCGACCCGCGTAATGTTTTTAAGTCAAGGTTAAAAACTCTTTTTTTTTTTTTTTTTACATTAGCTTTTGAATCCTGATTTTGTGTCAATCTTATTCATCTTGTCATTTGATTTTTTTAAAATAATTTTATTATCTTTTTTTCTTTCACTACCCTTTTTTTTTGCTTTTAATTATTGAATTGTTCTTCGGTAACCGTTATTTTACTCTTGTCAATCTTACAATTTATTTATTTATTTATTTATTTTTTTAAAATAAACAAATCGATAAACTTTTCAGCTTTAACCGGGTGTATTGCGGGGTAGAGGTTTCTTGTTAAGATGGCGACGGTTGTTTCTGTTACGCGTTTCTGGAAAAAAAAAAGATGAACAGCGAACACGTAGCGCGAGCTCGTGCACCCCGGGAAAAAAAAAAACGTATTCAAGGCGGCTTTAAGTTTCACTGAAATTTTTTTTTGATATACCCCCAAAAAAATACATTTCATAGTCACAAAAGTGGAGACGATTGTGTAAATGTGATTTAATATTTGAATGTAGGATGGCTTGTGTATATTTAAAGTCACTTATAATAATGTAACTGATTTTTATATACATATATAAAATCTATCTATCTATCTATATATATCTATATATCTATATCTATATCTATGTATATATATATATATATATATATATCTATATCTATATATATATATATATATATATAATCTAGACTGATCCTCAGAGCCAGCATTGCATGATATAATAAAAATATAAGTTTATATAAAGTAATGTTAATTAGAATTAATACAGATTCAAAGATAGAAGTAAAAATGATGTCACAATATATAGAACACCATTACATCATGTAAGAATAAATCATGGATTTGAATGTAAACAATAACAAGTAGTTCTCATGCCGTCAAAAACCTAGAAATACCTCCAATGTTTTGATTCAAACACAGCCTCCCTTGAGAAAGATATGTACAACATATCGAAACGTTGGGCAGCTGGCTCTTTGAGCTAAAATAAATATATATTTTATATAAATATATATATTTTCACACACATTAGTCTTAATGTTTGTATTGCTATTTTAAACCTCATATTTATTATTATTATTTGTTTATTTAGCAGACGCCTTTATCCAAGGCGACTTACAGAGACTAGGGTGTGTGAACTATGCATCAGCTGCAGAGTCACTTACAATTACGTCTCACCCGAAAGACAGAGCACAAGGAGGTTAAGTGACTTGCTCAGGGTCACACAATGAGTCAGTGGCTGAGGTGGGATTTGAACCGGGGACCTCCTGGTTACAAGCCCTTTTCTTTAACCGCTGGACCACACAGCCTCCTATTTTATAGTATCTATGAAAAAGACCTAGGAGTTTATGTTGACTCAGAAATGTCTTCATCTAGACAATGTGGGGAAGCTATAAAAAAGGCCAACAAGATGCTCAGATATATTGTGAGAAGTGTTGAATTTAAATCAAGGGAAGTAATGTTAAAACTTTACAATGCATTAGTAAGACCTCACCTAGAATATTGTGTTCAGTTCTGGTCACCTCGTTACAAAAAGGATAGTGCTGCTCTAGAAAGAGTGCAAAGAAGAGCGACCAGAATTATCCTGGGTTTAAAAGGCATGTCGTATGCAGACAGGCTAAAAGAATTGAATCTATTCAGTCTTGAACAAAGAAGACTACGCGGCGATCTGATTCAAACATTCAAAATCCTAAAAGGTATAGACAATGTCGACCCAGGGGACTTTTTTGACTCGAAAAAGAAACAAGGACCAGGGGTCACAAATGGAGATTAGATAAAGGGGCATTCAGAACAGAAAATAGGAGGCACTTTTTTTTACACAGAGAATTGTGAGGGTCTGGAACCAACTCCCCAGTAATGTTGTTTCACGGGACAGAGTCTTCTTTCCGTCCCGGCTGCTCTGTGGTACAGACTGTACTTTCCAATTGAAAGAACGAACATGAACAACACGTGCTGTGCATCCTGGCAGCAGAGTGTGCTGCGAGTGATACAAGATCTGCTCCAGGGACACACTGTGCTGGTTCCCCCCCCCTCAGTTGTTTTCATGGGTACTTGTGAAACGTGTGAATAACAGGAAAGAATACTGGTGTCATCAAACTGACCTCTGGAAGTGTCATATCACACTGAGGAAGTTTATGGTTTAAACAACTGTCATTTAGCTACCACATTGCCAACAAATGTAAACAAGGATTAAGGCTGGTATACATATACGCTCATAGATGGTGAAACATCATCAACCTATATAAAATATACTGTTAATTGACATACCAGCACTGTATATGGGCATTTATTTTATTATAAAATGCCATATCAAATTGTATGGGAAGAGTGAAATGTTTATATGAGGAGGAAATCATTTTTAAACAATTGGAAAAATAGTATATTGCACTTAACAGTGTGAAAATGTAAGGTGGCACTGGAGAGGTTAAATGGTCAGATGTCACCAAGCTATTGACCAGGGGTGATTAACTGCTATGTTTGGTGAATAATCTTGGATAACTGAACCAATAAAGAATTTAAAGCTAATTTGATTTTGTTCAGTGGACAAATGCATCTGTTTTTGAGAAATAGAAATAAGCATATAAGAACAGCTAAATAATACAATACTTTTAAAACCGATTTTGAGGAAACGTGTCACTGAAGAGGGGTCACCCCCCCCCCCCAAATCTCACCTCTTGCACCTCGTTCTGATGGCAGCAGTGTGGAGTAGTGGTCTGGACTCTTGACCGGAGGGTCGTGGGTTCAATCCCAGGTGGGGGACACTGCTGCTGTACCCTTGAGCAAGGTACTTTACCTAGATTGCTCCAGTAAAAACCCAACTGTATAAATGGGTAATTGTATGTAAAAATAATGTGATATCTTGTAACAATTGTAAGTTGCCCTGGGTAAGGGCGTCTGCTAAAAAATAAATAATAATTGCACTGGGTAAGGAGCCCCCCACACACACACACACAGGGAGGGGAGGGAGGAATTTGAGCAGTCAACAGCCCCCTTCTTAATCTACTTCTCATCACTGCGTGCGCAATCAACACCCATTGAAACCTGCCACTCAAATTGGGGTCACTTTCTCTACAGGCAGTGTGAATAGCACACCAGTCTCTTGACCTGAAAAAAGAAACAAGGACCAGGGGTCACAAATGGAGATTAGATAAAGGGGCATTCAGAACAGAAAATAGGAGGCACTTTTTTACACAGAGAATTGTGAGGGTCTGGAACCAACTCCCCAGTAATGTTGTTGAAGCTGACACCCTGGGATCCTTCAAGAAGCTGCTTGATGAGATTCTGGGATCAATAAGCTACTAACAACCAAACGAGCAAGATGGGCCGAATGGCCTCCTCTCGTTTGTAAACTTTCTTATGTTGTTCTTCTTCTTCTGTCTTACCCAGGTCTGTAGGGTTACTATGAGGAGTCGTTTATGCAGCTTTATAGAGGAGGGACAAATATATTTAACAGATTGATTGCTCCGAATCGTATCGATACAGCCGCTGGGTAACGCTGGCGCAGGGCAGGGGCGGGGTGAGGGCTAGAGGTTTGATTTTGGGAGCCACGAGTTTAACGGAAACGAAAGGAGAAGCCTGTGCTAATGATTTATTATTTATTATTGTTTTTAACAGACGCCTTCAAGGCGACTTACAGAGACTAGGGCGTGTGAACTATGCATCAGCTGCAGAGTCACTTACAACTACGTCTCACCCGAAAGACGGAGCACAAGGAGGTTAAGTGACTTGCTCAGGGTCACACAATGAGTCAGTGGCTGAGGTGGGATTTGAACCGGGGACCTCCTGGTTACATGCCCTTTTCTTTAACCTCTGGACCACACAGCCTCCTCCTTTAACCAGAAGACTGAAACAACGCTGCTTTGAATCGGGGTTGGGGGTCGGTTCTCCCTGTTTGTTTTTTTCGATTTTTCTTTCTTTCTTAAATCGATTCCCTGTTCCTTCGAAGGAATTTGTGTTGGAGACGCCGTAGTAACTGTGGCGATTTGTTCCAGCTGCTTTCGTTTTCGAAGCTCAGTTTAATGGACGAACAAACAAACAGCCATTTTTTTTCTTTGATCGGTGACGTTGGAATTGATTAAAATGCAATGGGGACTTAGGGATTGATTTTAATGACCAGGTCCTTATTCGTTAGTATAACTTCGTTTCTAAATGTCTGTCTGTCAAACGGCAGTTATAGAACATTGCAGTGTGCCTTGACATTGTGAAATAACGTGTACAGAATAAACCCATGTGCTGCCTTGAGCCAGGAGCTCCAGCATGCAGGCAGGCAGGCAGGGAGGCAGGCAAGGGGGCTTTCGCTATTAATAACAGCTGTGGCTGCATTCGCGGCCTATTTGCATTTATGGGGAGAGGCAGAGGGCTGTGATTTGAATCTTTCAGTGTGTGTGTGTGTTTTTAATTTTAGTTCTTGTTTTTTTGGAAGCTAGGTATGATGCTGAATGAGTTTATCATGCAGACGCAGTGTGTGTGTGTGTGTGTCTGTGTGTCTGTGTGTGTCTGTGTGTGTGTGTGTGCGTGTTCAAAAGAAGTCTCCAAGGAAGGAAAGTCTGACAAAACCTACCTTTATGAGGACACAGGCCAAGTCCTTGTCCCGTTTAAACAGATATTATTAAACAGTTACTGTTTTTTAAAACAAACCTAAAAGTGCCCAAATATTTAGTTTGTTGTTGACTTTCACCCTGTGTGGAGTTTTGTTTGACTGAAGTTAGGAATAGTAAATAAAAAATATAGTGAGAGTCAATGAGAAGTCCCCACAAATATAGGAGCGCAAACGTGTGTGTGTGTGTGTGTGTGTGTGTGTGTGGTTCTCCTCCTCGCTTGGTGTCTCACTGCAGAGTTCCTGCAGAGTCATTGTCAGTGAGGGGGTTGAGGTGAGCAAGCATGTCTGAAATGTGTCACAAAGGTCACTGGCTGTCTGAAGCAGAGGATGTGGGGATGTTTAACATGAGCTTCATTCAGCCAATGCTGGGAGCAGCTCAGCCCAGACAAGCTTTCATCCCTGTGTGTGCCTTTATAAAAGTGGATCACATGTTTGCACTTTCTCCAATGCACTTATCATAGTGTACCCTGATTTGCCATGTTTATTAATATGCTTTACCAGACCTCTCTGTGCTTTACAATGCTTCCCTATGCTTTACCAGACCTCTCTGTGCTTTACAATGCTTCCCTATGCTTTACCAGACCTCTCTGTGCTTTACAATGCTTCCCTATGCTTTACCAGACCTCTCTGTGCTTTACAATGCTTCCCTATGCTTTACCAGACCTCTCTGTGCTTTACAATGCTTCCCTATGCTTTACCAGACCTCTCTGTGCTTTACAATGCTTCCCTATGCTTTACCAGACCTCTCTGCTTTACAATGCTTCCCTATGCTTTCCCATACCTCTCTGTGCTTTGCAATGCTTCCCTATGCTTTCCCAGACCTCTCTGTGCTTTACAATGCTTCTCTATGCTTTCCCAGACCTCTCTGTGCTTTACAATGCTTCCCTATGCTTTACCACACCTCTCTGCGCTTTACAATGCTTCCCTGTGCTTTACCAGACCCCTCTGTGCTTTACAATGCTTCCCTATGCTTTACCAGACCTCTCTGTGCTTTACAATGCTTCCCTATGCTTTACCAGACCTCTCTGTGCTTTACAATGCTTCCCTGTGCTTTACCAGACCTCTCTGTGCTTTACAATGCTTCCCTATGCTTTACCAGACCTCTCTGTGCTTTACAATGCTTCCCTATGCTTTACCACACCTCTATGTGCTTTACAATGCTTCCCTATGCTTTACCAGACCTCTCTGTGCTTTACAATGCTTCCCTGTGCTTTATTACACGTTGCTGTGCTCGGACTCTGTTATAAGGGGTGCAGTGAACACCGCTTGTACCCCAACAGCCTGTGCAAAGGCTTGGCTGAAACTCAGAGAGGCGTTTCGAGAGAGAGACACCGAGTCTAGTTTAAAAACGACACTCTTCATAAATTTTATATGGATAAGTTCTGATCACTTAACAGTGCGAGGTATAAAAACTCATCCATTTGCAGGGATGTGCTTGAGGAATTCATTCTAGACGCAGTGTATCGATGGATGGCAAGAAGACTCCTATTGCACGGCAGCGTCACCCATTCCAGCCCCAGCGTGTCTAGGCAGGCAACAGGCTCAAGTGTGTCTGATTTATTAAACCTCATATTAGTGAAACCAGGAGCGGATCACACTGCTGTGCAACAGGAGTCTGCAGCCAGGTTAGCTGTCTCAAAGCTGGAAATGCAAGTGAATTTACAGTAAATGCAAAAGCAGCGTTTGTGTGTGTCTCCAGCCCCCTGCAGACACTCAGAGCTGCTTGTGAAACAAATTTTCGAAGTGACTAAGACCCTCCCTCCACTGCTGGGCAATGCATCATCCCAGCCCACGCGAGCCTCCGACACGCTGGGGCTGAGACAGGCCTGGAGACCAGGGGGAGATGCATGCAGAGCATCACGACTTTGCAGCTCTGACTCTTTTACTGCTGAACCGCATATATTTGATTACTGGGACGGAGTGCTCCGCAGAAACCATGGGCTCTGACAATCGGGGGAGGGTGGGGGCTGATTTTTCACCATTCAGAGTGAATTAAGAAACAGCTGCTGGGGTTTGAGATGATTGCTGCTTCTCTTCAGACTCTGTGGAGATCAGCGATCCACTCAAACCCCAGCAGCTGCTGCTGCTTCACTCTGAATGGCAAGTCAGCCCGATCGACAGCATCTGTGGACACTTGTTCGAACTGAATAATGCTGGGATGTGAAGCTGTACCACAGGCAAGGGAATAAGACTCCCATTGCATAGCAGTTCGATCCGTTCCAGGTTTTACTAGGAGCTTGATTTGGCAGCAGTGTAGGTAACAAGCTCAGTCTTATTAAACTCCATTGTAAAAACCCGGAACGGATCAAACTGCTCTGCAACGGGAGTCTTATTTCCGTTCCTGTCTAATATTTTTAACCCTGCGACACATTTTAAACTGCAGAATATTTTCAGGCCTGTGTTACACCCATGCCTAGAATCCTACACTCCAGTGGCTCGCTTGCTCGCTCGCTCGCTGTCTGGCTGTCCTTGAGTGACCCCAGTCAGGGTGTGCTCCACGCAGGAAAGACTCCGGATCCACAGCCTCCCTGTGGTTCTGTGGAGCTGCACACCCCCCTGGAATAACACTGCAATCCAGCAACACAAGCTAGACAAACGGAAACGAACCCAGGGGCGTGAAGCCGTTTCCACCTGAAGTCTTCACTTTTAAAATAAATAAATTATTTGCATTGTACCCATTGTGATGCATGTAAAATATACTTCAATCAATCAATCAATCATTGCCAAATGTTTTGACCTTGTTGCTTCATGTTGTGCCCGTCGTTGTGTTAAATTTAGAAATGCTAAGAGAAGCTGCAAGCAGTCCTTGCCAAACATTGTGATTGTTTTTGGTTTCTTGCATTGTGCTAAATTTAAGAAACACCAAAGAGATTCAATCAATCAATCAATCAATCAATCATTGCCAATCATTTCGACAAGGATATACATGGCAGGTGTGTGAATCGAAGCTCGTTTCAGCGACGCTGGCGCACAGAAGGACTTGTCAATTCTGCTTCTTTAGTTTCTTTATTTATCTGTGCTTGTGCAGCATTTTCTTAACCTTTACCCTTTATGAATCGGTTTAGTGATGGACTGTGGCTTGCTTTGCTGAATCTCTCTCTCTCTCTCTCTCCTTTCCCCCTCTCAAGTATTTTAGGAATGTTCATTCACAGACCCCCATGTGTGACTCAGTAGTTGCCCCCCTCTCTCCCTGCTGGCTAGCGGGGTGTCGGGGGTGAATTCTTGTTTCCAATTTCCAAAGCTCAGGCGTGTCTTATTATTAAACTTACAGTAAAACCAGGAATGGATCAAACTGTGCTGTGCAATAGGAGTCTTATTACCATCCCTATAATAATAATAATAATAATAATCATAGGTGTGGAGGCAGCAGTGTAGAGTAGTGGTTAGGGCGCTGGACTCTTGACCAGAGGGCCGTGGGTTCAATCCCAGGTGGGGTGGACACTGCTGCTGTACCCTTGAGCAAGGTACTTTACCTAGATTGCTCCAGTAGAAACCCAACTGTATAAATGGGTAATTGTATGTAAAAATAATGTGATATCTTGTAACAGTTGTAAGTCGCCCTGGATAAGGGCGTCTGCTAAGAAATAAATAATAATAATAAAAATAATATCTAGAGTGACATGCTCGCAGTGCAAGGATAGCGCATCAGCTGAGGATCCAGTAACGTGGTGCTGAGGTCAGGCGAGTCCAGTGCAGAGCAGGAGGGGCGGAGCAGGAGATCCACAAGCGCAGAGTAAACGGGGGTCTTGAGGAGGCGGAACGGAAGGCAGGGAGAGACGGAGCGGTCCTGAGGTTCTCCGGTCGCTGGTTCCACCCGTCCCGCTTTTGGGAAAGGGTGCGAGAAAAGTCCCGGGGCTGCTGTGATTGGCAATCAATGCGGGGTCGGCTTGGTAACCATGGAAACGCAGCGTTCCAGGGCGGCAGCGGTTTCAAGCATATGTTAAAACCAGGACCGGATCAAACCGCTCTGCAGCGGGAGTCTTGTTCTCATCCCTGTGGGCTTGATGAGGGGGTTGGGTTCAGTATTTGCTTTTTGTTTTGTTTTGGGTGCAACCACTCCCAGTTTTAATCCCCCCCCCCCCCCCAAAAACAACTCCCCTGTATGCCTCCCAGCTAATTCCACAGGAAAATACAAGGAGCAAACAGCAGGGATTCTAACGAGAGCTGTTTTCAATTGAGGGTGGGGCAGGGCAATGTGGTTTTTTGGGGGGGGGTGGGGGCAGTGGCAGTTCAGCAGCAGAGCTTGGCTTGTCTTTGTCAGGGACTGTGTTACCCAGAAACACACAGGAGAGAGGCTCAGCTGCTCTTAAACTCGTTATTCATCTGCTGGTAAACAAAGGGTTAACTTCTCTCCCTCCCTCCCGCCTGCCAGCCCGCGCTGTAATTGGACAAGATTGGGGGAGGGGAGGGTGGGGGGGTAAAGTGATGTTAATTGAATTAAGAAATCTGTCTCTCTCTCTCCCCCCCCACTCTCACTCGCTCCCCCACACACGGATCAATGCATGGCCCAGATATGTTGTATTTTACTATATCTGTTTGTAATCAATAGCAGATCCCTGATGCAATACCGTCCTTTTGGAATGTCTTTATAATATATAGCATTAGACCCTGATACCGATGCGATCCAGCCCTCTGAAATGTCTTTATAATATACAGCGCTAGACCCTGATATTGATGCGATCCAGCCCTCTGAAATGTCTTTATAATATACAGCGCTAGACCCTGATATCGATGCGATCCAGCCCTCTGAAATGTCTTTATAATATACAGCACTAGACCCTGATATTGATGCGATCCAGCCCTCTGAAATGTCTTTATAATATACAGCGCTAGACCCTGATATTGATGCGATCCAGCCCTCTGAAATGTCTTTATAATATACAGCACTAGACCCTGATATTGATGCGATCCAGCCCTCTGAAATGTCTTTATAATATACAGCACTAGACCCTGATATTGATGCGATCCAGCCCTCTGAAATGTCTTTATAATATACAGCACTAGACCCTGATATTGATGCGATCCAGCCCTCTGAAATGTCTTTATAATATATAGCATTAGACCCTGATAGTGATGCGATCCAGCCCTCTGAAATGTCTTTATAATATACAGCACTAGACCCTGATATTGATGCGATCCAGCCCTCTGAAATGTCTTTATAATATACAGCACTAGACCCTGATATTGATGCGATCCAGCCCTCTGAAATGTCTTTATAATATACAGCGCTAGACCCTGATATTGATGCGATCCAGCCCTCTGAAATGTCTTTATAATATACAGCACTAGACCCTGATATTGATATTTGGGTCACAATACCTGTAATGTTGTGCCGGTTGCTAGGATACGCAGCCTATCGCAACGCATGTTGTGGTGGTGATGATGTCATCACATGATGTCATGACATCGGATGAAAATGCCTGAATGCTGACTCAGCATTGCAAGTAGCTATGTAGAATTTTTTTTTATTTTTTTTTTACAGACTGCTACTTCCCAGTACAGTTAATCACAAACAGAAAACCAGGGATGGGATGCAGACTCCCGTTGCACAGCAGTCTGATCCGCTCCTGGTTTCACTAGGAGTTTAATAATCAGACACACCTGAGCTTGTTACCTAGACACACTGGGGGCTGATCAAGCACCTGGACTGGGTGACGCTGCTCGCTGCTGTGTAACAGGAGTCTTATTGACATACCTGGTAAACCTGTTTAACTTAAAATAATATATATATATATATATATATATATATATATATATATATATATATATATATATATATATATATATACACACACACACAGAGCAATCTACCGACCCACCAGACATGAGAGAACTGTGGCTACAGCAAAATCATTGCAGGGGTCGCTCTCGTAGCTGCATCACAGCACTCCTGACTCTGTGTGTGTGTGTGTGTGTGCGCGCGTGCGGAGTATGTCTGTCAGTGTGTGTGTGTGTGTGTGTGTGTGTGTGTGTGGAGTGAGTGTGTCTCTCTGTCAGTGTGTGTGTGTGTGTGTGTGTGTGTGTGCGCGTGCGGAGTATGTCTGTCAGTGTGTGTGTGTGTGTGTGTGTGTGTGTGTGTGTGTGTGTGCGGAGTGAGTGTGTCTCTCTGTCAGTGTGTGTGTGTGTGTGTGTGTGTGTGTGTGCGCGTGCGGAGTATGTCTGTCAGTGTGTGTGTGTGTGTGTGTGTGTGTGTGTGTGTGTGTGTGCGGAGTGAGTGTGTCTCTCTGTCAGTGTGTGTGTGTGTGTATCTCTGTGTGTCTCTTTGTGTGTGTGGGAGGGTATGCCTTAGTGTGTGTGTGTGTGTGTGTGTGTGAGGGAGGGTGTGTGCCTCAGTGTGTGTGTGTGTGTGTGTGAGGGAGGGTGTTTTTGTGTGTGTCAGTGTTTGTGTGTCTCGGTGTGTGTGTGAGGGAGGGAGGGTGTGTGCCTCAGTGTGTGTGTGTGTGTGTGCGTATGTGTGTGTGTTTGTTTAAGGGAGAGCTCAGTGCTGTGTGTTCAGCTGCCAGGCTCCTCATTCCAGTCCTGGAACAGAACGTACCCTTCCCTGTGTGTGTGACGCGGAGAGAGGGAGGAGGCTTCTGAAACAACACAGAGTCGCTGGATTTCATTCATTTACATCGTTCCTTTATTCACAGGGCTGGGAATCAGACTCCCGTTGCACAGCAGTGTGATCCAGTCCTGGTTTCACTAGGAGTTTAATAAGACACACCTGAGCTTGTTAGCTAGACACACTGGGGCTGATCAAGCTGCTAGCAGTAAAAGCTGGACTGGGTGACACTGCTGTACAATGGGAGTCTTATTCCCAGCCCGGTTTCAAGTTTTAATGGACAGGGGGGGGGGGTGTCAGTGATGCACACAGCCAGCACCACTGGCGCCCCACGGATTTGTTTACAGACGGTGCAGGAATATCTCCCTAAGGGGTAGTTTGGCTCTGTTTTTATGTTTTGTAAGGGATTCAGATTTGCCAGCATGCAAATGAAGCTGTTTGGTGTTGGTTTGGGTTCGGTGTCAGTTGATCCGAGTCGCAGACAGTATTTGCATGCAGCTCATCTCCTCCCCTCCTCGATTTTCCATCTGATCAGCGAGAGAGATTACTTGCCGTGACATTTCAGCAACGCGCTGTGTGGGTGTGCGTCGCTCTGTGGGTGTGCGTGCATGCTCTCTTATTAAAGTTTTTTACCACAGTTTGCACAGTAGTTTTGCAGTTACTCCTTCATGGTTATAGTATGCTTTCGTTTACCCTGATGCAGCAGCTCTTCAAACTCCTCCAGAAAGCCAGGTCTGCCAGAAACGACCGGTCGATATTGTTATAGAAAAAAATCACAGTGGTGCAGGGATGGGAACGAGACTCCCTTCGCACTGCAGTGTGATCCGCTCCTGGATTCACTGGGAGTTTAATAATCAGACACACCTGAGCTTGTTAGCTAGACACACTGGGGGCTGATCAAGCTGCTAGTAAAACCTGGACTGGGTGACGTTGCTGTGGAATAGGAGTCTGATTCCCAGCCCTGGCGATTTCGTATCGTGACATTAGGGTATCGCCTACACTCCTTTTGCTCAGCAGTGTGGAGTAGTGGTTAGGGCTCTGGACTCTTGACCGGAGGGTCTTGGGTTCAATCCCAGGTGGGGGACACTGCTGCAGTACCCTTGAGCAAGGTACTTTACCTAGATTGCTCCAGTAAAAACCCAACTGTATAAATGGGGAATTGTATGTAAAAATAATGTGATATCTTGTAACAATTGTAAGTCGCCCTGGATAAGGGCGTTTTGCTAAGAAATAAATAATAATAATATTGAACAGTGTGGCTCCGTGCCTCTTCATTTAGACAAGCTTTAGACAGCTGTCTGTCTGTCTCTGTTTGATACAGTGTGGTTGAGGCGGTGTAAGGGTTAACTGTGTTGCATTGTGTGTGTATTTGCAGGGTGTCTGTACGTGTGTGTTTCAGTTGTGTGTGTGTGTGTGTGTGTGTTTTGAAGTATAATATATTGCATGCTTGCGATATGTCTTTGTGTGTGAGTGTGTTTGGACAGGGATGATAGCTGCTTGTGTTTTATATGATTAGAAGAGGCTGTGGGGTCCGATGGTTAGAGTAAAGGGCTTGAACCGGGAGGTCCCGGGTTCAAATCCACTGACTCACTGTGCGTGACCCTGAGCAAGTCACTGAACCTCCTTGTGCTCCGTCTTTCAGGCGAGACGCTGTTGTAAGAGACTCTGCAGCTGATGCATAGCTCACACACCCTAGTCTCTGGATAAAGGCGTCTGCTAAAATAAATATAATAATTATTGGTGCCTATAGGAGTATGAATGTGCCCTGAAGCCTTTCTGACTGACTCTCGCTCTCTCTCTCTCTCGCTCTCTCTCGCTCTCCTCACAGCCCCCTCCTGCCCGCTCGCCCGGTTGCTGAGTGTGGGGCTCATCGCTGCACCCTGAGGCCGTCCGATGAACTCCATGAACCCCATGAAACCCTCCCTGCCTCCGACCCCACACAGGTAACGCACTGCACTGCACAATACACCCCCACACAGGCACTGCACTGCACAATACACCCCCACACAGGCACTGCACAATACACCCCCACACAGGTAACGCACTGCACTGCACAATACACCCCCACACAGGTAACGCACTGCACTGCACAATACACCCCCACACAGGTAACGCACTGCACTGCACAATACACCCCCACACAGGTAACGCACTGCACTGCACAATACACCCCACACAGGCACTGCACTGCACAATACACCCCCACACAGGTAACGCACTGCACTGCACAATACACCCCCACACTGCACTGCACAATACACCCCCACACTGCACTGCACAATACACCCCCACACAGGTAACACACTGCACTGCACAATACACCCCCACACAGGTAACGCACTGCACTGCACAATACACCCCCACACAGGTAACGCACTGCACTGCACAATACACCCCCACACAGGTAACGCACTGCACTGCACAATACACCCCCACACAGGTAACGCACTGCACTGCACTGCACAATACACCCCCACACAGGTAACACACACTGCAACAATACCGCACACGCACACGCACACGCACACACACACGGCCCATGCTGGGGGTTGCTGTGCCTCGCTCTCTCTCTCTTCTCTGGGTTCACGCTGGGAGACTCGGGGGTTCCTCAGGACACAGCCACCCGGCCTGACTTCCTGTCGCTCGCTGACTCACTTCCTGTGGTTTGAGGAGAGGAAGCGCTCTGCTCCCACTGGTGAAAAACAACAAACGGCAGAGAGAGAGAGAGAGAGAGAGACACTGACACACACACACACTCACCCTAACAACGAGAGAGAGAGAGACTGACACACACACACACTCACCCTAACAACGAGAGAGAGAGAGAGACACTGACACACACACACACTCACCCTAACAACGAGAGAGAGAGAGCACTGACACACACACACACTCACCCTAACAACGAGAGAGAGAGACACTGACACACACACACACTCACCCTAACAACGAGAGAGAGAGACACTGACACACACACACACTCACCCTAACAACGAGAGAGAGAGACACTGACACACACACACACTCACCCTAACAACGAGAGAGAGACACTGACACACACACACACTCACCCTAACAACGAGAGAGAGAGACACTGACACACACACACTCACCCTAACAACGAGAGAGAGAGACACTGACACACACACACACTCACCCTAACAACGAGAGAGAGAGACACTGACACACACACACACTCACCCTAACAACGAGAGAGAGAGACACTGACACACACACACACTCACCCTAACAACGAGAGAGAGAGAGACACTGACACACACACACACTCACCCTAACAACGAGAGAGAGAGACACTGACACACACACACTCACCCTAACAACGAGAGAGAGAGAGAGACACTGACACACACACACTCACCCTAACAACGAGAGA
>CM060282.1:9383484-9385821 GCA_030684275.1 Acipenser oxyrinchus oxyrinchus
CCCCCTGGCTCTCTGTCTGTGGTGACAACTGTGTGGGGGGTGACCAATAGCTCGCCCAGCCAGGTGGGGGCGCAACTGCGTGTGTGTGTGTGTGTCTCTGTGTCTCAGTGTGTCTGTCTGTGCCTCAGTGTGTCTGTCTGTGCCTCAGTGTGTCTGTCTGTGTCTGTGTGTCTCTGTCTTGGTGTGTGTGTGTCTGTGTGTGTCTGTGTGTCTCTGTGTGTGTGTCTGTGTTGATGGTGCTTGCAGTGTGTGTGTGTGTTGATGGTGCTTGCAGTGTGTGTGTGTGTTGATGGTGCTTGCAGTGTGTCTGTGTTGATGGTGCTTGCAGTGTGTGTGTGTGTGTTGATGGTGCTTGCAGTGTGTGTGTGTGTTGATGGTGCTTGCAGTGTGTGTGTGTTGATGGTGCTTGCAGTGTGTGTGTGTTGATGGTGCTTGCAGTGTGTGTGTGTTGATGGTGCTTGCAGTGTGTGTGTGTGTTGACGGTGCTTGCTGTGTGTGTGTGTGTTGACGGTGCTTGCAGTGTGTCTGTGTGTGTGTGTGTCTGTGTTGGTGGTGCTTGCAGTGTGTCTGTGTGTTGATGGTGCTTGCAGTGTGTGTGTGTTGATGGTGCTTGCAGTGTGTGTTAGTGGTGCTTGCAGTGTGTGTGTGTGTTGATGGTGCTTGCAGTGTGTGTGTGTTGATGGTGCTTGCAGTGTGTGTGTGTTGATGGTGCTTGCAGTGTGTGTGTGTTGATGGTGCTTGCAGTGTGTGTGTGTGTTGATGGTGCTTGCAGTGTGTGTTGGTGGTGCTTGCAGTGTGTGTGTGTGTTGATGGTGCTTGCAGTGTGTGTGTGTTGATGGTGCTTGCAGTGTGTGTGTGTTGATGGTGCTTGCAGTGTGTGTGTGTTGATGGTGCTTGCAGTGTGTGTGTGTTGATGGTGCTTGCAGTGTGTGTGTGTGTTGACGGTGCTTGCAGTGTGTCTGTGTGTGTTGACGGTGCTTGCAGTGTGTCTGTGTGTGTGTGTGTCTGTGTTGGTGGTGCTTGCAGTGTGTCTGTGTGTTGATGGTGCTTGCAGTGTGTGTGTGTTGATGGTGCTTGCAGTGTGTGTGTGTGTTGACGGTGCTTGCAGTGTGTCTGTGTGTGTTGACGGTGCTTGCAGTGTGTCTGTGTGTGTGTGTGTGTCTGTGTTGGTGGTGCTTGCAGTGTGTCTGTGTGTTGATGGTGCTTGCAGTGTGTGTGTGTTGATGGTGCTTGCAGTGTGTGTTGGTGGTGCTTGCAGTGTGTGTTGGTGGTGCTTGCAGTGTGTGTGTGTGTGTTGATGGTGCTTGCAGTGTGTGTGTGTGTTGATGGTGCTTGCAGTGTGTCTGTGTTGATGGTGCTTGCAGTGTGTGTCTGTGTGTTGATGGTGCTTGCAGTGTGTCTGTGTGTTGATGGTGCTTGCAGTGTGTCTGTGTGTTGATGGTGCTTGCAGTGTGTGTGTGTGTGTTGATGGTGCTTGCAGTGTGTCTGTGTTGATGGTGCTTGCAGTGTGTCTGTGTGTTGACGGTGCTTGCAGTGTGTGTGTGTGTTGACGGTGCTTGCAGTGTGTGTGTGTGTTGATGGTGCTTGCAGTGTGTCTGTGTGTTGATGGTGCTTGCAGTGTGTCTGTGTTGGTGGTGCTTGCAGTGTGTGTGTGTGTTGATGGTGCGTGCTGTGTGTGTGTGTTGATGGTGCTTGCAGTGTGTCTGTGTTGGTGGTGCTTGCAGTGTGTCTGTGTGTTGGTGGTGCTTGCAGTGTGTCTGTGTGTTGACGGTGCTTGCAGTGTGTCTGTGTGTGTTGATGGTGCTTGCAGTGTGTGTGTGTGTTGATGGTGCTTGCAGTGTGTGTGTGTGTTGATGGTGCTTGCAGTGTGTGTGTGTGTGTTGACGGTGCTTGCAGTGTGTCTGTGTGTGTTGATGGTGCTTGCAGTGTGTGTGTGTGTTGATGGTGCTTGCAGTGTGTGTGTGTGTTGATGGTGCTTGCAGTGTGTGTGTGTGTGTTGATGGTGCTTGCAGTGTGTGTGTGTGTTGATGGTGCTTGCAGTGTGTGTGTGTTGATGGTGCTTGCAGTGTCAGTGTTGATGCAAGGGCAGCAAGCCCTGCTTTCAGAGTTCATGCATCATGTATTTTGCACCTAAAAAATGGTACGAAAACAGGAGTGACATTAAAACCCTCTCTCTCCTCTCCCTCCCTCTCCTCCTGTCCTCCTCCTCTCCGCCTCCTCTCGTCTCCTCTCTCCTCCCCTCAACTATCCTCTCTCCCTTTCCTCTCCTCTACCCTCCTCCCTCCCTCCCTCCTCCTCCTCCCTCTCTCCCTCCCTCCTCTCCCTCTCTCCTCTCCT
>CM060282.1:9386321-9428821 GCA_030684275.1 Acipenser oxyrinchus oxyrinchus
TCCTCTCCCTCCTCCCCTCCTCTCCTCTCTCCTCCTCTCCTCCTCCCTCTCTCTCTCCTCCTCCTCTCCTCCCTCTCCTCCTCTCCTCCTCCTCTCCTCCTCTCCTCCCCTCTCCTCTCCTCTCCTCTCCTCCTCTCCTCCTCTCCCTCTCCTCCTCTCCTCTCCTCCTCTCCTCTCTCCTCCTCTCCTCCTCTCCTCTCCTCCCCTCCTCCTCTCCTCCTCTCCTCTCCTCCTCCTCTCCTCTCCTCTCCTCTCCTCCTCTCCTCTCCTCCTCTCCTCCTCCTCCTCTCCTCTCCCTCCTCTCCTCCTCTCCTCTCCTCTCCCCTCCCTCTCCCCTCCCCTCTCCTCCTCCTCCCTCCCTCCCTCCCCTCCCCTCCTCTCCTCTCCTCGTCTCTCAGCAGGTTCTGGGGAACCCAATGGGTCCGGGTGGAAATTCGGGGGGCAGTCACATGCTGCCCGGCAGCAGCCCCGGGATGAACTCCCCGCAGTTCATGGGTCAGCAGGGGTACCCCGAACACGTGCCCAACAAGGGGTACCTGCAACACAACATGTACAGCCGGGGGGGGTACCCCACCTCGCAGGGCTATGGGGGGGGCAGGTGAGCAGCAAAGACTGTCTGTGTGTGTGTGTCTATCGGTGTCCTTTCTTTCTTTCTTTCTTTCTTTCTTTTTCTCTGTCTGTCTTTCTGTGTGTGTCTCTCTCTCCTCTTCCTCCTCTCTGTCTTTCTCTCCCTCCCTCTCTCCCTCCTCTCCTCTCTCTCCCTCTCCCTCCCTCTCCTCCTCTATCTCTGTCTGTCTGTCTGTGTCTTTCCCTCTCTCTCTCTCTGTCTCTCTCGCTGTCTCTCCCTCTCTGTTTTCAGTCCATTCCTCTCACACTCTCCTCTCTCTCTCTCCCTCTCTCTCTCTCTCTCTCTCTCTCTCTCTCTCTCTCTCTCTCTCTGTCTCTCTCTGTGTTTTCAGTCCATTCCTCTCACACTCTCCTCTCCCTCTCTCTCTCCTCTCTCTCTGTCTCTCTCTGTGTTTTCAGTCCATTCCTCTCACACTCTCTCCTCTCTCTCTCCTCTCTCAGTTACCCTGGGGGTCCGAGTGGTCCCGGCTCGATGGGTCACCAGCAGCACGGGTCCCGCCCCCCCTCAGACTTCACGCAGGCGGCCGCCGCTGCGGCAGTAGCAGCGGCAGCAGCCACGGCAACCGCCACTGCCACGGCAACGGTCGCCGCACTGCAGGAGAAACAGAACCAGGAGCTGGGCCAGTACGGGCCGGTGAGTCCAGGACCGGGTGCAATACAGAACAGAACAGTACATTACAATGCACTGCACACAATCAAACACAGCACAGCACAGGACAGGACAGGACAGTGTGCTGCTCTGCCTCCCTCTGCTGGTCAGTCAGTGCCATTGCAGCTGCTACCAGGCTGTGTGATCCAGTGGTTAAAGAAAAGGGCTCGTAATCAGGAGGTCCCCGGTTCAAATCCCACCTCAGCCACTGACTCATTGTGTGACCCTGAGCAAGTCACTTCACCTCCTTGTGCTCCGTCTTTCGGGTGAGACGTAGTTGTAAGTGACTCTGCAGCTGATGCATAGTTCATACACCCTAGTCTCTGTAGCCTTGGGTAAAGGCGTCTGCTAAATAAAATAAAACAAACACACGCAGGTCTTTTATATTATATAAAAAAGCACCCTGTAAATACATACAAATCCTAATAAGTAATAATCTCTCTCTCTCTCTCTCTCTCTCTCTCTCTCTCTCTCTCTCTCTCTCTCTCTCTCTCTCTCTCTCTCTCAGATGGGCGGCCCCTCCTCCTACAGCAGTCAGTTCATGCCTCACTCCGGGCCCCGGGGGCCCCCAGGCATGGCGGGGGGGATGGGCCACGCTGGCATGGCTGCCATGGGCATGGGCCCCGCCCGCCCCCCCTCGATGGGGCCCATGTACGCAGCGGCTCAGGGGCAGCGGCTCCCCCAGCACCCCGGCTACCCGGGGCCCCCCCAGGGCCAGCAGATGGGCCCCCGCGGACAGCAGGGCCTCAAGAGGACCTACAGCACTGAGGTGAGAGAGGGAGGAAGAGAGGGGGGGGAGGGAGTGACACTGCATGAGGAGCACAACTTGGGAGGAGAGGAAATGTATTATTTGTAGCCACTGTATTATTTATTTTGTAAATATATATATGTGTGTGTGTGTGTGTATATATATGTATTTATTTAAATTATTTTCTTTGATTATTTGTTTATTTGATCATTAACAGCACTATTTTCCCATCAATTTTATCACACTTGTTTTTACTGTACTTTATAAATCAGTTTGTTTATATATATGGATTTATGATGCATTGTATATATGCATGTATGTATTGTATAATTGCTTTGGCAACATCTGCTATTGTAAGTCATGCCAATAAAGCACCACTGAATTGAACTGAGAGAGAGACGAGAGAGGGGGGGGAGAGAGAGGGGACAGAGAGAGGGAGGGGGACAGAGAGAGGGAGAGGGAGAGGGGGACAGAGGGAGGGGGACAGAGAGGGACAGAGGGAGGGGGACAGAGGGAGGGGGACAGAGAGGAGGGAGAGAGAGGGAGAGAGAGAGAGAGAGGGAGAGAGAGGGGGAGAGGGGAACAGAGAGAGAGAGAGAGAGAGGGGGACAGAGAGAGACACTGAGATGCAAACACTACACACACACACAGAGAGACACACACATTTTACACTATAATCAGTGAGACACACACACTGGAGAGAAACCCCACTACACAGGGGAGGGGCCCCCAGTCTTTCTAGACGAATGCACCTCCGAGATATAGATTTTATATATATATATACACGCACACGCACGCACGCACACACACACGCACACACACGCACACGCACACACACACACACACACACACACACACACACACAGAGTATGAATACAGCTTACACATAAAAAGAAAAACTGTGTTCTAACACGTTTCTCCCCCCCCAGGGGTACCCCGCTCCTCAGTATGGCGCTGGCCCTGGCAATGCCGTGCCGTACCCCAGCCAGCCAGTGCAGTACCACAGCGCCCCCCCCCAGCGCTCCGCCCCCTCCCCCTCCTACCCCGGTCACAGGATACCCCTGCAGCAGGGGCAGTACCAGCCTGGTCCCCAGAACCCTGCGCAGTACTACAAGGTGAGCCCCACAACTCCGCAGCGCCGCCTGTGCACAGAACAAACGAGCTCCTACTGGAGGTGACTCTGCAGCAGCAGCAGCAGCAGCAGTTGTTGATGAAGCAGAGTTCACCTGCTAGTCTCTGTAAGTCACTTTGGATAAAAAGCATCTGCTGAATAATAATTGAAAGTCTTTATTATTATTATTATTATTATTATTATTATTATTATTATTATTATTATTATTATTTATTTCTTAGCAGACACCCTTATCCAGGATGACTTACAATTGTTACAAGATATCACATTATTTTTACATACAATTCCCCATTTATACAGTTGGGTTTTTTACTGGAGCAATCTAGGTAAAGTACCTTGCTCAAGGGTACAGCAGCAGTGTCCCCCACCTGGGATTGAACCTACGACCCTCCGATCAAGAGTCCAGAGCCCTAACCACTACTCCACAACGCTGCCTTTATCACAGGCCTGAGTTGTCTGCGTGTGTTGGTTTGGTAAAATGAAATGTAATGCTGAGCTCTCAAACCGCTCCAGAGTTCGTTATTTATTAAGCGTTTTTTAGGATCAGCAGTGTGGAGTAGTGGTGAGGGCTCTGGACTCTTGACTGGAGGGCCGTGGGTTCAATCCCAGGTGGGGGACACTGCTGCTGTACCCTTGAGCAAGGTACTTTACCTAGATTGCTCCAGTAAAAACCCAACTGTATAAATGGGGAATTGTATGTAAAAATAATGTGATAACTTGTAACAATTGTAAGTCGCCCTGGATAAGGGCGTCTGCTAAGAAATTAATAATAATAATAATAATAATCAAAAAAACAAAACCCCCCAGGCTGTTTTAATATTGAAACGTTCTCAGAAACGTTCCTGGGAAGGGTTCAGCGGTGGCCCTAAAGGTTTTTTTTTAGCACCCTGTGATATAGACAGAATTAAAAGAAGATAGGATGTGATGTGATTGTAACTGCGCTGTGCTCCCGCAGTCAGCTGATCACTTCAATGGACAGGGAGGCAGCCTGGCAGGGGGAGGAGGAGGAGGGTACAGCGGCTTCACCCAGCAGCCAGCCAGCGGGGTAAGAGAACGCACTGCCTGCACAGATAGAGGGGTGGGTGTGTGTGTGTGTGCGTGTCAGGGTGTGTGTGTGCGTGTGTGTGGAATATAGAATATGTTTATATTTAATTAAACTTACCAATGAATAATTGAACTCATCTAGACCACAGAGACACTGGTCTGGTCTTTTTGAAATAATAGATGACCTCTCCTCTCCTCTCTCTCTCTCTCTCTCTCTCTCTCTCTCTCTCTCTCTCTCTCTCTCTCTCTCTTCCCCCCCCCCCAGCCTGGTCGTGCGATGCCAGGGTACCCCAGTTCTCCTCTCCCAGGGAACCCCACTCCGCCCATGACCCCAGGAAGCAATATGGCCCCCTACATGTCCCCTGGACAGGATGTGAAGTCGCCCTTCCTGCCCGACCTCAAGCCCAACATCAACGCGCTGCCGCCTCCGCCGCCCCCTTCAGGTGAGACGCGGGACTGCGGGCAGGATTCGCTTTCTACTGTCGAACCCAGGGCAGAAACCAGCCAGCCAGCCAGCCGCCTCCACTGGCTCCCAGTGTGAAACTGGGGCGGTCTGCCAGACCTGGGTTCAACTAATTCATTTGAGTGACGCAGCAGCTGGGGTTTGTGTGGGTCTCTGATCTCCACACAGTCTGAAGAGAAGCAGCGATCATCTCAAACCCCAGCAGCTGTTCCTTAATTCACTCTGAATGGTGAATCAGCCCCATCGACACCAGAGACCCGGAACTGATTTCTGATAATCTGAGGCTGAGGCTGTGTGGTCCAGTGGTTAAAGAAAAGGGCTTGTAACCAGGAGGTCCCCGGTTCAAATCCCGGCTCAGCCACTGACTCATTGTGTGACCCTGAGCAAGTCACTTCACCTCCTTGTGCTCCGTCTTTCGGGTGAGACGTAGTTGTAAGTGACTCTGCAGCTGATGCATAGTTCACACACCCTAGTCTCTGTAAGTCGCCTTGGATAAAGGCGTCTGCTAAATAAACAAATAATAATAATAATAATCCAATAGTTGGTTAGTTAAGATCCTAACAGGAATGAATAAACGAGAATCGATAAGCACACACATGCACACACACATGCGCACGCACGCACACACACACACACATGCACGCATGCACACACACACACTCATGCATGCACACACACACTGTTGGTGGTTTTGCACACACAGTTAAGTACAGAGTAATCAGCCTGGTCTAATTAATCTAATTTGTTTGTTTATTTTTAGTACTTTCCTCTCTAACTGTAGAACGGTTTTGTTTTTTTAAAGTTAGAACTGTGTATCCCCTTAACTGATGAGTTGTAATAAACGTTTGTGTGTGAACTCTGTGGAGTTCGAGGGGAGGGGGGGGACCCCAAGATGCCTGCATTATAAAACAGATACCCCGATAGGAAACCTGAAGCTGGTCCAGTTACACACACAGCGACCAGAGGGGAGAATATAAAAAAAAACATTATAATAATTTGTTGTCCATTTGCCCCCCCCCAGGTAACCCTAGCGATGACCTGCGGCTGACCTTCCCCGTGCGGGACGGCGTGGTGCTCGAGCCCTTTCGATTGGAGCACAACCTGGCCGTGAGCAACCACGTGTTCCAGCTCCGAGACTCTGTGTACAAAACACTCATGCTGAGGTGAGGAGCTGAGAGGAACCACTGCACCAGTGAACCAGTGAACCACAGTACCCCTGTACCTCTGAACCAGTGAACCCCCGAACCAGTGAACCCCTGTACCTCTGAACCAGTGAACCCCCGAACCAGTGAACCCCTGTACCTCTGAACCAGTGAACCCCTGTACCTCTGAACCAGTGAACCCCTGTATCTCTGAACCAGTGAACCCCTGTACCTCTGAACCAGTGAACCCCCGAACCAGTGAACCTCTGCACCAGTGAACCCCTGAACCAGGCTTTCAGGGAATTTGTTGTCAAATGTTTCCACTAGAAGTGTTTCTCAGTGTCTTCAGTGTTGTAGTATTATTATTATTTATTTCTTAGCAGACGCCCTTATCCAGGGCAACTTACAATTGTTACAAGATATCACATTATTTTTACATACAATTACCCATTTATACAGTTGGGTTTTTACTGGAGCAATCTAGGTAAAGTACCTTGCTCAAGGGTACAGCAGCAGTGTCCCCCCCACCAGGGATTGAACCCACGACTCTCCGGTCAAGAGTCCAGAGCCCTCACCACTACTCCACACTGCTGCCAGTGTAAATTCAATGGCAAACGTTTCCACTAGAAGTCTTTCTCAGCGTCTTCAGTGTAAATTCAATGGCAAACGTTTCCACTAGAAGTCTTTCTCAGTGTCTTCAGTGTAAATTCAATGGCACACGTTTCCACTAGAAGTCTTTCTCAGCGTCTTCTAGTTTTCCAGTTGAAACGCTTGTCAGAGACTGATCTGAGTTCCAGTTTCGTGTTCATTGTGTCTCTCTCCTTCTCCCCCGCTCTCTCTCTCGCCCCCTGCAGGCCGGATCTGGAGCTGCAGTTCAAGTGCTATCACCACGAGGACCGGCAGATGAACACGAACTGGCCGTCGTCGGTGCAGGTGAGCGTGAACGCCACGCCCCTGTCCATCGAGCGCGGAGACAACAAGACCTCCCACAAGCCGCTGTACCTGAAGCAGGTGTGCCAGCCGGGCCGGAACACCATCCAGATCACCGTCACCGCCTGCTGCTGTGTGAGTCCAGCTCTGCTGATCAAGCAGCCACTGTTACTGAACCGCTGGAGCGCTGGGGTACTGACTCTCCCTCTCCTCTCCTCTCCTCTCCTCTCTCTCTCCTCTCCTCTCCTCTCGCAGTCTCACCTCTTCGTGCTGCAGCTGGTTCACAGGCCCTCCGTCCGCTCGGTGCTGCAGGGGTTAATGAAGAAACGTCTGCTGCCTGCCGAGCACTGCATCACCAAGAGTAAGAGACACACTGCACACACTGCATCACCAAGAGCAAGAGACACACTGCACACACTGCATCACCAAGAGTAAGAGACACACTGCACACACTGCATCACCAAGAGCAAGAGACACACTGCACACACTGCATCACCAAGAGCAAGAGACACACTGCACACACTGCATCACCAAGAGTAAGAGACACACTGCACACACTGCATCACCAAGAGCAAGAGACACACTGCACACACTGCATCACCAAGAGCAAGAGACACACTGCACACACTGCATCACCAAGAGCAAGAGACACACTGCACACACTGCATCACCAAGAGCAAGAGACACACTGCACACACTGCATCACCAAGAGCAAGAGACACACTGCACACACTGCATCACCAAGAGCAAGAGACACACTGCACACACTGCATCACCAAGAGCAAGAGACACACTGCACACACTGCATCACCAAGAGCAAGAGACACACTGCACACACTGCATCACCAAGAGCAAGAGACACACTGCACACACTGCATCACCAAGAGCAAGAGACACACTGCACACACTGCATCACCAAGAGCAAGAGACACACTGCACACACTGCATCACCAAGAGCAAGAGACACACTGCACACACTGCATCACCAAGAGCAAGAGACACACTGCACACACTGCATCACCAAGAGCAAGAGACACACTGCACACACTGCATCACCAAGAGCAAGAGACACACTGCATCACCAAAAGTAAGAGACACACTGCACACACTGCATCACCAAGAGCAAGAGACACACTGCACACACTGCATCACCAAGAGCAAGAGACACACTGCATCACCAAAAGTAAGAGACACACTGCACACACTGCATCACCACGAGTAAGAGACACACTGCACACACTGCATCACCACGAGTAAGAGACACACTGCACACACTGCATCACCAAAAGTAAGACACACACTGCACACACTGCATCACCAAAAGTAAGAGACACACTGCACACACTGCATCACCAAAAGTAAGAGACACACTGCACACACTGCATCACCACGAGTAAGAGACACACTGCATCACCACGAGTAAGAGACACACTGCACACACTGCATCACCAAAAGTAAGACACACACTGCACACACTGCATCACCAAAAGTAAGAGACACACTGCATCACCAAAAGTAAGAGACACACTGCACACACTGCATCACCAAAAGTAAGAGACACACTGCACACACTGCATCACCAAAAGTAAGAGACACACTGCACACACTGCATCACCACGAGTAAGAGACACACTGCACACACTGCATCACCACGAGTAAGAGACACACTGCACACACTGCATCACCACGAGTAAGAGACACACTGCACACACTGCATCACCAAGAGCAAGCGACGCACTTCATCACCACGAGTAAGAGACACACTGCATCACCAAGAGTAAGAGACACACTGCATGCACTGCATCACCACGAGTAAGAGATGCACTGCACACACTGCATCACCAAGAGCAAGACACACTGCACACACTGCATCACCAAGAGTAAGAGACGCACTGCACACACTGCATCACCAAGAGTAAGAGACGCACTGCACACACTGCATCACCACGAGTAAGAGACGCACTGCACACACTGCATCACCACGAGTAAGAGAGACACTGCACACACTGCATCACCACGAGTAAGAGACGCACTGCACACACTGCATCACCACGAGTAAGAGAGACACTGCACACACTGCATCACCACGAGTAAGAGAGACACTGCACACACTGCATCACCACGAGTAAGAGACGCACTGCACACACTGCATCACCACGAGTAAGAGACACACTGCATGCACACACACACACACTGACTAGCCTGTCTGTCACTGAGAAGCTAACCTCTCCCCCCCCCCTCAGTCAAGCGGAACTTCAGTAACGGGACGATCCCGGGGACGCCCGGCCTCAATGGGGAGGACGGGGTGGAGCAGACGGCCATCAAGGTGTCTCTGAAGTGTCCCATCACCTTCCGCAGAATCCAGCTGCCAGCCCGGGGACACGACTGCCGGCACATACAGGTGAGAGAGGCGGGGCTCTGATCGCAGTGCAGCGTCACCCGTTCCTCCAGGGGGAGGGAGGCTCCGATCGCAGCGTCACCCGTTCCTCCAGGGGGAGGGAGGGAGGCTCCGATCGCAGCGTCACCCGTTCCTCCAGGGGGAGGGAGGGAGGCTCCGATCGCAGCGTCGCCCGTTCCTCCAGGGGGAGGGAGGGAGGCTCCGATCGCACCGCAGCGTCGCCCGTTCCTCCAGGGGGAGGGAGGGAGGCTCGATCGTAGCGCCGCCTGTCCTCCAGGGGAGGGAGGGAGGCTCCGATCGTAGCGTCGCCCGTTCCTCCAGGGGGAGGGAGGGAGGCTCCGATCGCAGCGTCGCCCGTTCCTCCGGGGGAGGGAGGGAGGTTCCGATCGCACCGCAGCGTCGCCCGTTCCTCCGGGCTTTACTAGGAGCTTGATTAGCCACAGTGTGTGTATTGGGAACAAGCTCGGGTGTGTGTGTGTGTGTGTGTGTGTGTGTGCTGTGAGCTGTGTGATAATAACCACCCTCTGTCTCTCTCCCCTCTCCCTCTCCTCTCCCTCTCTCCTCTCCTCTCTACCCTCCCTCTCTCCTCTCCTCTCTACCCTCCCTCTCTACCCTCCCTCTCTCTCTCTCTCTCTCTCTCTCTCTCTCTGCCCTCTCCCCCCTCTCTCCTCTCCTTTCTCCTCTCGCAGTGTTTTGATCTGGAGTCCTACCTGCAGCTGAACTGTGAGAGAGGGACGTGGCGTTGTCCTGTGTGCAAGTAAGCGAAACCTTTTATATACTGGTTTTATTAAAATAACTAAATAAACAAACACTGTAGTTTTCAACGAGAATATATTTCATCCAGTGCCTTCATCATCAGACAGAAATCGGGCAAGCTTCATATTTTAAACAGTGTAGTTTACAGTCAGTGCAAATAATAATAATACTACTAGAATACAATATGAACCAGGATGCAGCCAGATAGGATCACAGCAAGTTATATCTACAGTGACATGTTAGCAGTGCAATAGTGCAAGGATAGCGCATCAGCTGAGGATCCAGTAACGTGGTGCTGAGGTCAGACGAGTCCAGTGCAGAGCAGGAGGGGCGGATCCAGAGATCTGGTTTGGGTTAGCCACCCTGCTTACCCTGTCCCAGGGCCCCTCCCACATGAACTAACTAACTGTTTTTTTTTTTTCTCTTCCAGTAAAACGGCTTTATTGGAAGGACTGGAAGTGGACCAGTACATGCTGGGAATCCTTATTTACATCCAGAGGTAAGAATTGCATAGAGCTTCTAAAAGCTGCATCACCCTCTGCATAGAATGAACTCTCTGTGCTTCATGAAGTCGAATGAAAGCTGCTGAATAATGTGACGTTCACACATTGAATTACACACCAGCGCTCTGTAGCTTTCCCAGATACTTAACAGAAAAACTGACATTAAAAAAAAATGTGACCTTTCTAAATCTAAACACGAAATGCTACTGTACTGCTATTCTGGCTTCCGGTAGACTTTTTAAATTAATTTTTTTAATAATATTTTGTAGTTTCTTTTGATTTACGTTGATGTTAAATGAAAGGTCCCGAGTCCTGTAGGTTTTTGTCCGGAACGCTCTGCCGGGATGTCGCTGTTTTGCTCGGGAGAGACGTCTTCCCAAACGCTCCGCCACGTTTAACTTTGCTGAGGGAAAGTGTGTTTGAAAACAAACAGTGTATCAGTGTGAGGGGTCTCTGTGGTATTGATCAGGGTGATGGGTCTCTTGTATTGATCAGTGTGATGGGTCTCTCATTGATCAGGGTGATGGAGCTCTCATTGATCAGGGTGAGGGATCTCTATGGTATTGATCAGGGTGATGGGTCTCTGTAGTATTGATCAGTGTGATGGATCTCTATGGTATTGATCAGGGTGATGGATCTCTCTTATTGATCAGTGTGATGGATCTCTATGGTATTGATCAGGGTGATGGAGCTCGCATTGATCAGGGTGATGGGTCTCTATGGTATTGATCAGGGTGAGGGATCTCTATGGCATTGATCAGGGTGAGGGATCTATGGTATTGATCAGGGTGAGGGATCTCTATGGTATTGATCAGGGTGAGGGATCTCTATGGTATTGATCAGGGTGAAGGGTCTCTATGGTATTGATCAGGGTGAGGGATCGCTATGGTATTGATCAGGGTGAGGGATCTCTATGGTATTGATCAGGGTGAGGGATCTCTATGGTATTGATCAGGGTGAGGGATCTCTTGTATTGATCAGGGTGAGGGATCTCTGGTATTGATCAGGGTGAGAGATCTCTATGGTATTGATCAGGGTGAGGGGTCTCTGGTATTGATCAGGGTGAGGGATCTCTATGATATTGATCAGGGTGAGGGATCTCTATGGTATTGATCAGGGTGAGGGATCTCTATGGTATTGATCAGGGTGAGGGATCTCGCGTATTGATCAGGGTGCGGGATCTCTATGGTATTGATCAGGGTGAGGGATCTCTATGGTATTGATCAGGGTGAGGGATCTCTGGTATTGATCAGGGTGAGGGATCTCTATGGTATTGATCAGGGTGAGGGATCTCTATGGTATTGATCAGGGTGAGGGATCTCTATGGTATTGATCAGGGTGATGGGTCTCTATGGTATTGATCAGGGTGAGGGTTCTCTATGGTATTGATCAGGGTGATGGGTCTCTATGGTATTGATCAGGCTGAGGGATCTCTATGGTATTGATCAGGGTGATGGATTCAGTGTTAACGTCTCGTCTCTCTGCAGCTCTGACTTCGAGGAGATCACCATCGACCCGGCCTGCAGCTGGAAGCCGGTTCCGATCAAGCCCGATATCAAGGAGGACCCGGACGGGCCAGCGCCGAAATGCTGCCGCACCATGAGCCCGAGTCACATGATCCTGCCCAACGTCATGGAGATGATCGCCGCGCTCGGACCCGGATCCTCGCCATACCCTGGGCTGCCCGCAGGGGGCAGCGGAGCTACACCGGACTACCCTGGCCAGAGTGAGAGAGGAGGCTTTAATACGCATTGAGAGGGAGCTGCGTTATACAGGCTCTTTATATAGTCTCTCCGTGTCTTCAGTGTAGATTCAATGGCAAACGTTTCCACTAGAAGTCTTTCTCAGTGTCTTCAGTGTAGATTCAATGGGAAACGTTTCCACTAGAAGTCTTTCTCAGTGTCTTCAGTGTAGATTCAATGGCAAACGTTTCCACTAGAAGTCTTTCTCAGCGTCTTCAGTGTAAATTCAATGGCAAACGTTTCCACTAGAAGTCTTTCTCAGTGTCTTCAGTGTAAATTCAATGGCAAACGTTTCCACTAGAAGTCTTTCTCAGTGTCTTCAGTGTAGATTCAATGGGAAACGTTTCCACTAGAAGTCTTTCTCAGCGTCTTCAGTGTAAATTCAATGGCAAACGTTTCCACTAGAAGTCTTTCTCAGCGTCTTCAGTGTAAATTCAATGGCAAACGTTTCCACTAGAAGTCTTTCTCAGCGTCTTCAGTGTAAATTCAATGGCACACGTTTCCACTAGAAGTCTTTCTCAGTGTCTTCAGTGTAAATTCAATGGCAAACGCTTCCACTAGAAGTCTTTCTCAGCGTCTTCAGTGTAAATTCAATGGCAAACGTTTCCACTAGAAGTCTTTCTCAGCGTCTTCAGTGTAAATTCAATGGCAAACGTTTCCACTAGAAGTCTTTCTCAGCGTCTTCAGTGTAAATTCAATGGCAAACGTTTCCGCTAGAAGTCTTTCTCAGCGTCTTCAGTGTAAATTCAATGGCAAACGTTTCCGCTAGAAGTCTTTCTCAGTGTCTTCAGTGTAAATTCAATGGCAAACGTTTCCACTAGAAGTCTTTCTGAGCGTCTTCAGTGTAAATTCAATGGCAAACGTTTCCACTAGAAGTCTTTCTCAGCGTCTTCAGTGTAAATTCAATGGCAAACGTTTCCACTAGAAGTCTTTCTCAGCGTCTTCAGTGTAAATTCAACGGCAAACGTTTCCACTGGAAGTCTTTCTCGGCCTCAGTGTGTGTGTGTTCAGTTTGTTTCAGTGTTTGAGTGCTCCTCAGTTCTGACTCTCTCTGACTCCCCTCTCGCTCCCTGCAGACTCGGGGTATCCCAGCCAGCCCGGCTTCACCGACTTCCCCCCCGGCGCCCCCCTGCCTCTGGGGGAGTTCGCCCCTGGGCCGCCCCCCCTCTCCTATCAGTCCGACCTGCCCAGTGGCCTGCTGACCACTGAGAAACCTGGGAGCCACACCATGCCTGGACAGGTCAGTACAGGACAGGGCAGTGAGGGACAGTACAGGACAGTGAGGGACAGGGCAGGCCAGTGAGGGATGGACTTGTCATTTCTCTTTCTTTTACTCCTTTCTCTCTTTTTTTTTTTTTTTTTTTTGTTTCTTTCGCTTTATCACAAGAGAGAATACTGACGGACAGTGCATTGTTTGAAATCCAGCTTACGGGATCTTAGGATAAAATCAAATCCAGGATGGATTGTATTTCTGCTTCACATTTTAAATCTCTCCTCTCCTCTCCTCTCCTGTCCTCCAGATGTCTCACCCTGGGAGGATGGATCAGTCCCACAATGCTTTGCAGCAGCAGCACCACCAGGGTCTCCAAGGCAACCCTCACCTTGGCAACCAGGCCCCGCCCCTCCACTCCCGTAACCCTTCCCAGAATGCCCGGCTGCAGCAGGTTGCCGGGGGGACGGGCCCCCACGGGCATTCCGAGGGGTCCTTTGGGCCCGGACCTGGAATGGGGGGGGCGGGAGAGGTGCCTGAGCCGTCCCTCGATGTAAGCACCCCACCCCCCCCAAAAAACCAAATCATTCAATCAGTCTTACCTTTTAATTAGTGCAGAAAGACTGTCTGCTGTAACTAATTATATAGGGTTAGTGTGAAGCAGAAGAGAACTCCACTCAACACTGCAGAGCTGTATAGAGCTCTATAGGAAAGAGAGCTCCACTCTCAACACTGCAGAGCTGTATAGAGGTCTATAAGAAAGAGAGCTCCACTCTCAACACTGCAGAGCTGTATAGAGCTCTATAGGAAAGAGAACTCCACACTGCAGAGCTGTATAGAGCTCTATAGGAAAGAGAGCTCCACTCTCAACACTGCAGAGCTGTATAGAGCTCTATAGGAAAGAGAACTCCACACTGCAGAGCTGTATAGAGCTCTATAGGAAAGAGAACTCCACACTGCAGAGCTGTATAGAGCTCTATAGGAAAGAGAGCTCCACTCTCAACACTGCAGAGCTGTATAGAGCTCTATAGGAAAGAGAACTCCACACTGCAGAGCTGTATAGAGCTCTATAGGAAAGAGAACTCAACACTGCAGAGCTGTATAGAGGTCTATAGGAAAGAGAGCTCCACTCTCAACACTGCAGAGCTGTATAGAGCTCTATAGGAAAGAGCTCCGCTGATGGTACAGGTCTAGCTAACAATAGGTAGAAACAGTGAATCTGTTGCTGATGTAGCAGTGTGGCTGACGGAAGGCATCAGGCTTCCATGGCAGTTTTTATAAGAGAGCAAGACAGACCCGCTGCAGGCTGGGATGAGGAAAAGCAAGGTGACACACACACACACCCAGTGACACGCACACACACACACACACACACCCAGTGACACGCACACACACACACACACACACCCAGTGACACGCACACACACACACACACACACCCAGTGACACGCACACACACACACACACACACCCAGTGACACGCACACACACACACACGCACACCCAGTGACACGCACACACACACACACACACACCCAGTGACACGCACACACACACACACACACACCCAGTGACACGCACACACACACACGCACACCCAGTGACACGCACACACACACGCACACCCAGTGACACGCACACACACACACACGCACACCCAGTGACACGCACACACACCCAGTGACACGCACACACACACACACACACGCCCACCCAGTGACACGCACACCCACCCAGTGACACACACACACACCCAGTGACACACACACGCACACACACACACCCAGTGACACGTACGCACGCATGCACACACACCCACCCAGTGACACGTACGCACGCACACACACGCCCACCCAGTGACACACACACGCACACACACACACCCAGTGACACGTACGCACACACACACACCCCCAGTGGCACGCACGCACGCACACACGCCCACCCAGTGACACGTACACACACACACACACACAGAGAGACAGACACTCACACCCACACACAGAGAGAGAGAGAGATGGACACTCACACCCACAGAGAGAGAGAGACACACACACACACACACAGAGAGAGAGACACGCACACACACACACACACACACAGAGATGGACACTCACACCCACACAGAGAGAGAGAGAGACACACACACCCACAAAGAGAGAGAGAGAGACACACCCACACAGAGAGAGAGAGAGACACACACACAGACACACACACCCAGTGAGACATGTGCGCGCACACACACACACAGAGAGACACACACCCACACAGAGAGAGAGAGACACACACACAGAGACACACTGACACACACACACAGACACACAGACAGGGTTCGGGAGAAGAAAGCTCAGTCCAGCCACCTGTTGCCTGGCTGCTGAGCAGCTGGTGAGCGTTCCTGTGATTTATAACGTTCGGTCAGACAGTCCTTCGTTTAGGTTGTTTAGCGAGTAAACCCCGAGCTGTAGGAGGCGAAGGCAAAGCAACAGGGAACCAGAATACAAATGCAAACTACAAGTAGAATTTAAAAATGAAGGTGCGGTTCAGAGTTCCAGGTGCTGTGAGGAACAGCAGGTTCTTGGGATTGGTGTTGCATTGCACCCCACTGCAGAACTGCTTAGGGGATAATCAGCATTGATACTGTAAGCATTACTATTATTAGCATCATTATTATTAATAGCATTCCTATTATTATTATTATTATTATTATTATTATTATTATTATTATTATTATTATTAATAGCATGGTTGTTTTTCTCTTTCTTGTCAGTTTGCTCGGTTGTTGGAGTGCTCTGGTCTCTGCACCATCCAGACTTTGAAACGGTCCTGAGATTTGCCAGTTTAAGAATCATTTAAGACTAGTTTGTGGGCTTTTAGAATGATTTTGACTCTGCTTGTGCTTCCTCTCTCTCTCTCCCTCCCTCGTTCCCTCTCTCTCTCCCTCCCTCGTTCCCTTTCTCCCTCCCTCCCTCGTTCCCTTTCTCTCTCCCTCGTTCCCTCTCTCCCTCCCTCGTTCCCTCTCTCTCCCTCGTTCCCTCTCTCTCCCTCTCTCCCTCCCTCTTTCCCCCTCTCTCCCTCCCTCGTTCCCTCTCTCTCTCCCTCCCTCGTTCCCTCTCTCTCTCCCTCCCTCGTTCCCTCTCTCCCTCCCTCGTTCCCTCTCTCCCTCCCTCGTTCCCTCTCTCCCTCCCTCGTTCCCTCTCTCTCGTTCCCTCGAACCCTCTCTCCCTCCCTCGTTCCCTCTCTCCCTCGTTCCCTTTCTCTCCCTCCCTCGTTCCCTCTCTCTCCCTCCCTCGTTCCCTCTCTCTCCCTCCCTCGTTCCCTCTCTCTCTCTCTCTCTCCCTCGTTCCCTCTCTCTCTCTCTCCCTCGTTCCCTCTCTCTCTAGTTGCTGCCGGAGCTGACGAATCCCGATGAGCTCCTCTCGTACCTCGGCCCCCCCGACCTGCCCAGCAACAGTAGCGAGGACCTGCTCTCGCTCTTCGAGAACAACTAGGACTACAACTCCCAGCATCCACTGGGCGACACGCCTACAGAGGAACTACAACTCCCAGCATCCACTGCATAGCACGCCTACAGACAATACAGAGGAACTACAACTCCCAGCGTCCACTGCAAGGCACGCCAAGAGACAGACAACTCCCAGCATCCAGGAGCCCACAATATCCAGAGCCCACCTATAGACAACACAGGAACTACAAGTCCCAGAGCGCACCACTGCCGAGGGCTAAAGCAGATATCCACAGCTCCTGTCTGTCTCTGTGAGAACCGACAGAGAAACTGCATCTCCCAGACTCCCCGGCGGCCAGCGTAGGCACCCAGCACACAGAGCACAGTGCGCCTGGTCTTACTGAGAGTTCTGCAGTTCAGGAAGTGACGTTAAAACTAAATTGAGGAGGGAGGGAAGGATCAAGCCTAGGAATTGTAAATCTCAACTTAAGTAAAAAACAAAAACAAAAAAAAAAACACTTTTTTTTTTTTTTTAAATAAACTTTTAAATTATATTCGAGAAATAATTTGGACCATCGATCAGTGATGGGTTTGGATTTGGATGAATTGGGAATGGATTTTAAGAAGGAATCGGGGAGATCAGGGTTCACCCCAGCCCCGGCCCCTCGCGTCTTGAGCCAGGGTGCGAGGTGCAGTACCTGGTGCTGGGCAGTAGGGGGCAGCGGACGGCTTCGAGAATCTTGTTTTTAATACGTTTTATTCAATAAACAATAATAAAAAAACTGAAGATTTTTTTTTTTTTTTTTTTAAGCAGCGTCGTTTTTTTTAATTTAATTTTTTTAAACCTTTTTTTTTGTTCGGTCTTGAATCTAAAAGGACGCGCAGAAGAATTTTTACTCTCGGACCGTTTTTATTTATTGTAACAGCATTTTAAAAAGGAGCCCGGGTTCCTGGCCATGTTGTTGTTTTGTTTGTGCTGGTGAGGTCATTCCTCTGCAGTGACTTGGGACCAGAGAGTTGTGCATTTTGACCCTCGTGGGTTTCTGTAGTTGGTCAACAATGACAAGAGACTGATAAGCCCCCTCCCTCCCCTTCAAAATGTACTTGTGATGGTAGATTTTGTTCCAGAATGGACATTAACGCTGTTCTCGCCCTCTGATGCTGTACAAAGCAAGCTAAGTGTTGGATCTCTGGTGTTTGATATAAAAAAAAGATTTTTATCTGCATTGGAGAGAATGAAAAAGATATTGAAATTAAAAGGTGAAGTTTATTATTGTTGTTTTTTTTTTTTTTTTAAGAAAGTGGAAATCCCGAAAGAAAAGAAAAAAGAATAAAGCACAATGCGTTTTGCTCCTTGTAAATATTGAATTGGAATAAACACTATTGCAATCCTTCACATTCACATACACACACACACACACACACACACACACACACAGACACACACACACACAGACGCACACACACACATACGCACTGACACACAGAGACACACAGATACGCACTGATGCACACACACAGAGACGCGCACACACACACTGAACACACACACAGACACACAGAGACGCACACACACACAGACGCACACACACAGATACGCACTGATGCACACACACACAGAGATGCGCACACACACACAGACGCACACACAGATACGCACTGACACGCACACACACAGAGATGCACACACTCACACAGACGCACACACAGATACGCACTGACACGCACACACAGATACGCACTGACGCGCACACACAGACACGCACTGACGCACACACAGACACGCACACACAGAGATACGCACTGACACGCACACACAGATACGCACTGACACGCACACACAGATACGCACTGACACGCACACACAGATACGCACTGACACGCACACACAGATACGCACTGACGCGCACACACAGACACGCACTGACGCGCACACACAGACATGCACACACAGAGATACGCACTGACACGCACACACACAGGTACACACTGACGCACACAGAGATACGCACTGACGCACACACACAGATACGCACTGACACATGCACACACCGAGAGATGTGCACTAACACACACACACACAGGCACGCAAACTGACTGACGCACGCACACTCCCACACCGACACGCACACGTTTAGAATGGCAGTGACAAGCTCGCCTATTTCTTGTAAAATGACTTTCGTTATTTATAACTGCTGCCTGTGACTCTCCCTGATTCACAGTGTGGAATATAATGAGGAGGAGGATGATCTCCAGAGGGGCGTGGTTTAATGGACATGCTGGAGGACTGTGCTAGTGTGTGTCATTTCAAGGTGTATATATATATATTATATAATATATATATATATATAATGTGTGTGTCATACTCATCTTTTTTTATTATTAAAGATAATTGGTGAAAAAAACAAAAATATAAAACCTTCTGGTGTCTGTTTGTAACGGGCACAGCTGTGCTCACTTTGAGATATATATATATATATATATATATATATATATATATATATATATATATATATATATATATATATATATCAAATATGTTGGAGAGACTGGAACTACTTTATATAAACGAATTCAGAACCACCTTTCATTAATTAGAAATAAAAAAATGAATGAACCAATAGTACAGCACTTCACCAGTCAAGGACATGACATGAATGATGTAGTTTGTTGTATAAAATTAGACAATGCGACCATATAGAAGAATAAAATAAAGTAAATGGATAAATAGACTGAACACGATGATACCAGCGGGACTCAACAGAAAAGAATGAACTAATTATCTTCAATACATATATAACATTTAAATAAATAAACAAAATTCATTCAAAAGTTGTGCATGCTGATGCGCTGGGGCGGCCAAATCAAGACTGATCCTCAGAGCCAGCATTGCATGATATAATAAAAATATAAATTTATACAAAGTAATGTTAATTAAAATTAATACAGATTCAAAGATAGAAGTAAAAATGATGTCACACTATATAGAACAGCATTACATCATGTAAGAATAGATCATGGATTTGAATATAAACAATAACAAGCAGTTGTCAAAAACCTAGAAATACCTCCAATGTTTTGATTCAAACACAGGCTCCCTTGAGAAAGATACGGACAACATATCGAAACGTTGGGCAGCTGGCTCTTTGAGCTAAATATATATATATATATATATATATATATATATATATATATATATATATATATATATATATATATATAAAAAAAATAGGTGTTTTAATCCAGGCTTGATTTAGACACAGAGGAAAATGCACAATAAATCAATAACAATTACCATTACAGTGACAGCAGAATAGTTTGCTGGAATTTCAATGTATTTGATTGGATTTGTTTTTCACTTTGTGCCCCAGGCAGGGCCTTGCAGCATAAATACAGAGAGAGACAAGAGTCGAAAGCAGACTCGAAAACAAACCATACAAAAACACTTCCCAGCCCAGACACTATCAATACACGACAAACACATTTTATATATATATATATATATATATATATATATATATATATATATATATATATATATATATATATATATAGATATTTGAGCTCAAAGAGCCAGCTGCCCAGCGTTTCGATATGTTCAGATTTTTCTCAGGGGAGCCTGTGTTTGAATCAAAACATTGGAGGTATTTCTAGGTTTTTGACGGCATGACAACTGCTTGTTATTGTTTTCATTCAAATCCATGATTTATTCTTACATGATGTAATGCTGTTCTATACAGTGTGACATCATTTCTACTATCTTTAAATCTGTATTAATTCTGGTTAACATTATATATATATATATATATATAATATATATATATATATATAATTTCTTAGCAGACACCCTTATCCAGGGCGACTTACAATTGTTACAAGATATCACATTATTTTTACATACAATTCCCCATTTATACAGTTGGGTTTTTTTACTGGAGCAATCTAGGTAAAGTACCTTGCTCAAGGGTACAGCAGCAGTGTCCCCCCCACCTGGGATTGAACCCACGACCCTCCGATCAAGAGTCCAGAGCCCTGACCACGACTCCACACTGCTGCCCTATTTTATTTATATATATATATATATATATATATATATACCCCAGAGAGAGACACACACACCCCCCCCACAGACAAAGGCATTATTGGAGCGGGACTCTTGGGTAGGGTGATAATCAGGTAACAAGCTCAGGTGTGTCTTCTTATTAAACTCACAGTGAAACCAGGAATGGATCAAACTGCTGTGCAACGGGAGTCATCTCTCCAAACATGTCATCATTTACAATGGGGATTGATATAAGACTCCTATTGCATAGCAGTTTTGCCCACTCCAGGTTAGATTATGAGCTTGATTAGCCACAGTGTGTACAGGTAACAAGCTCAGGTGTGTTTTTTTAAAATTATTATTTAACTCTCAGTACGTTAGCAGAGAGACGGGGAGAGAACGAAATTCTGACGTCACTGTAACAGAGTCCACCGAGCAGACGCGCCCACCAAACAAGTGCAATTACAGCTGACGACCACCTGGGGGCGCTGTTGGAACGGTATAAACTGGAAAGGAGCTGTAGAGAGGTCTTGCTCAAGACTAGCATAGGCTAAGGCTAGCCCTTTTCTTTAACCACTTTAACCACTGGACCACACAGAGGCTGTGTGATCCAGCGGTTAAAGAAAAGGGCTTGTAACCAGGAGGTCCCCAGTTCAAATCCCACCTCAGCCACTGACTCATTGTGTGACCCTGAGCAAGTCACTTCACCTCCTTGTGCTCCGTCTTTCGGGTGAGACGTAGTTGTAAGTGACTCTGCAGCTGATGCATAGTTCACACACCCTAGTCTCTGTAAGTCGCCTTGGATAAAGGCGTCTGCTAAATAAACAAATTCAATTATTTGAAGCAGTGCCGGTGCTGTGGAGCCAGGTGCAGGTGCGGTCCCTCGTTTCCGTGGGTGGGACCGTGTCACAAGGCTAGCAGTGTAATTCTAGACCTGAATAAGGTCATGTTTCACGTTTGAATGGGCGAGCGCTGTCTGTTGCAAAGTCCAGGTTTCAGATCAATCGGTTCACGGCTTTCCCAAATAAATGCGTCAATGTTTGCTTGTTTTTTTGTTTTTGTTTTTTTTTGCATGTGAACTGTAATCTACACCGGATGATACCTGCCGAGTTTCATGGTGATTGGATATTTGTTTGGTTGATTGGAGCAGTTGAGGAATAATAGTAATAATAATAATAATAATAATAATAATAATAATAATAATAATAATAATAATAAGACTAAGACTGCCAGTTTGAGCCGGCCCGATTACACAATTATAAATGACTGTATATTCTTGTATTATTAAACCGATATTAAGTTATAAAAGCCAGACTACATGAATTGAAAAAAATATAAATAAATCGTCCACATATACCGTGAGGTTAAGACTATTGAGAAACTGGCGCCATGGCGGCTCTACCAGGGTCTGCTTTGTGCTGTAAACTATAGAGCCTTAGATCCACCATGGCGGACAAAGCGACACAGTTTCATCCCCTTCTGTCTACGCAGAGTGGGCGGTTCCTCGGAACGCGCGGTTTAGAAGGGACCCGCCCATCACTGCTTCTGACCCCTAATTGGATTAAAACTCCCGGCAAAGCCTTCCAAATCTCTTGCTTACTGGCCACCTTCGTTGTCGATTACGCCCTCTGCTACGACCACGCCCCTATCGTTAAAAAAAAACAAAAAAAAAAAAACAACGAGGCGGCTCGCCTTTTTATTGGTCCGCTCTGGTGTCATTCGATATTCCCGGCTCTTCTATTGGCTGGGGGCGCTCCCTGCGCTTGCCTTACCGCCCTATAAAAGCCGGCGCACAGACAGCGGCCCCTTTTTTAGTTCGGAACCTGGAACGGAGCGGGTTAGCACGAGGTCGATTCTGCACACTTTAACAGCGAGACCAAGCGACTCAAATCCGACACGATGGCGCTCCCGAGGGTCTTCTTTGATATGGCCATTGACGGCCAAGTCATCGGCAGAGTTATTATGGAGGTAATGGCAGGTGTAAATGTAACATTTGTTTATAAAACGCAAGTCGAAAAACGTGAATGCAAAGATAATATTCTATTGCTAAAGTGAATTGGCTTTCCTTGATTTAACAAATTGCCGGTATGCCTCTTGCTGCATCGGCACGTACATAATAATTAAAATACTCAAATCTGCACGGGCACAATATTTAAACAACGCAACGGTAAATTGCTTTTTTTAAAGCAATGTTTTTTTTTATATTCGAAAGGGTTTTCAATGTGGTAGTTAAGCACGTTGCCGGTTGCATTGCTTACCGTTAGACGCGTTTTTGTTTTGTCCAGATATTTTTATAGCGACACACGGGCGTGCATCGATCAGGTGCTTGATGCAGAACTGCGTGTTTTTTTTTTTGAAAGCTGTATTGTGTTTGCAAGAAACGCTTGTGCAAAAGTGTCGGTTTTGCGTGGACGTGTGTTGGGCCACGTTTTAGGGCACGGTTTTGAAAAAAAAAACTATTAATGGCAGGATTTGTGCATCGGTAAAGAATTGCATGTAATTAAATGAGTGATTTTGGGTGTATAGCGAGTGTAAAGTCGTTGTGGGTGGGGGGGAACACGGGTGTGCATTTCACGAGGAAGTCTGTTCTTTCTCGGTCTAATTTTACTGCCGCCATTTCATTGTCATCTTGCGAGCTGGAGAATCGAGAGGCCATTTTGGGTTAGATATAGAAATCTCATGGTTTTTTAATAATTTATATATTTCATTGCGTGCGAGAGAGGGACTGCGCCCGCAGTGAGCTATTGCAAAACTAACCGCGTGCTATAAATACATGAGATCGTTGTGTAAACCGCGGGACTGGGGGGGTGGATAAATTGTAACTTTAGTCTTATGATTTTTTTTTTTGCATGATGATCGGAAGCCGGGTGTTGTCGTTTTTTCCTCTGGCTGACTGAAGAAATACGCCGCATTTATGATGCATCGCGTTAACGCCTTCGTTTTAAATCAAATCGAATCTCGCAATGTTTAGTTGAAACAAATTGATGTAAAAACACCGTCGATGCGAGGTTGGAATGTGGATGTCATTTTTTCCAGCGGAAGTATCGGCATTTGTACCCCCCAGCTTTCTTGCTGGTCTTGTGGTTTTGCTCCTGTCTGTATGCAAGGCCGGACCACGCTGGGCTTTAATTATAGATTTTATTCAGTCGCTAATTCATGCTATTTGCAAGGGGAGAGAGAGACCACTCTCGCGTGTGTAAACCGCACACTTTTCTGTCTATTTAATTACTATATAAAGGAGCGTTCTGTTTAAGCGTGCGAGTGGTGCAGTGCGTGTGCGTGCTGCGCGTCCCCGACAGGGCGTGCTGCGCGTCCCCGGCAGGGCGCGCCTCTTTGTTTAGCTGGTCTACACGTGGGCGAGGAAGGGAGGCAGCGTTATATTGTATTGTACAATTTACATTGTATATAAATCTAGATCGAAGCGTCGGTGTAGGATTCATATTTATTATACTGAACGTGATAATAAAACAGATGTATTTCAACAGCAACCCGTTTTATAAAACGCTGCAAACAAGCCGTCCGCATTGCTGCTGCAGTCGGGTACTGCGGACCACGTTGCGTGCAGCGACAGCCGGCGTGCGTCAAGAAACGTATGACGTATGGGTTTAGGAGGGGGTTCTTGCCTATGTAAAAGGCTTGCTTTTTTTAAATCTTAAAATACTCCTGCCTACCCAAATAAGGTGTCTGTGCAACTGCCCGCTGAGCACGACTCGGCAGTCTTGTGTTTAAAGAGAATTTAAAAATAAAATCCAGCAAACTGGTCTCCTGTCCGAGGAGAATCGGATTCCACCAACAGGATATAAGTCATTGAAACAGAGTTCAGTTTGATCAATTACTAATTAATCTTCCCCCAAACAAACCTCGGCCACGTGTTCGCGTGAGTCTCGTGTCAACCCTTCAGATCTGTCAATCATCGAGTCGCTTTACGCGCTTGCTAATTTTACTATTTTTATTTTTAAATTAATAACGTTGTTTTTCGCTTGTCGGTATCCGTGCTGAATAAGTTGCATTGTGTGTGTAATTTAACGAGCTGTTTATTTTTACCGTTGTCTGTCGTGCTGAAGAGCGACCTAAAAACTCTGATACAATGCCGTTTTAAATGATCGCAGTCTAATTGTATCAATGCTAGAAAAAATAAAGCTAGTTTTTAATCGGGTTATGTTTTTTAAAAAATAAAAAAATAGATGCGAGATCGGTACACGGGGATATGTAGATAGTTTAACCGTTTATAAAAAGTCATTAATTTTTAAATGCGGGTGTTGTGTAATCTCGCCAAGGTGAGGGGCGGGCAGAGAACGTGGGTGTCGGTAGCCCCTCCCATTTGGAACGCACCGGGGCGGATCGCGTTCGGATCGGCAGTTCCAGGCAGAAGAGAAATTTTCTGAATGACCGCAGGGCGTGTGTTTTTAGAAGTTAATAAATACGCACCACACCCTGGTTTTAAAAATACGGTGGGGGGGGTTGGCAGTGTGGGTGGAAAAATACCAGCATCAGGCGCGGGTGGGGTAATCCTACACTTTATTGAGACGGGATTTTTTTTTCCGGTTTGCATGATCATAAGCATTTAAGTAAGGAGGCGCTGACGGTCCGCAAGTAGGGGTTCAAATAAAAGGCGTTTTGCTTCGGTCCAGGTTGAGCTGCCGTTGTATTTTAAGGCTTGAGAAACCGGCGCCATGGCGGCTCTAGCGTGGTCTGCTTTGTGCAGGAAAGTGTGGAGCCCTAGAGCCAACATGGCGGACACAGCGTCACAGTTTCGCGATTTCAAAATCTAAATCCTGCATATTCACCCTGTGAGGCTGGAGTGCAGGGTATATACAGATAATACTTACAACTTTGTAGGCTTCCTATGGTTTTAGAGCTGATTTTTAGATAGATCGCATAGCAGAGGGCTTGGCCCTGTGTGTCAGTCTTTTTAGAAGTGGAAAAGTATCCACGAGAAAAAACACGCTGTGTCGGACTCCTTTACCCAGTGAATTAACAGCAAAACTAAGGATGATAAATAGCAGTTCAAGTTAAACGTAGTTTTGTTTATTCCCAAAATAAATCTACTATATGAAGCTGTATGAAGCTTTAATTCCATGCCATTTCCGTTTAACAGTAAACCGCGACGAGTTGTTCATGAAGTAATAACGAGGTTTATTTTATTTTATATTTATTTTTTGTTGTAGCTGAACGAGCAAACGGAAACCTAAAATTCTGAACTTTTTTTTAAAACACTTCAATTAAAAATAAGCGTGGAAATGATGTTGTGAAAGCCCGGGGCGGTGGGGGCAGTTTTTGGTTGTTTTATAATATAATTGTCTATATAAATCCCTACACCTCGTTTTCAGAGAGCGGGGTGCTGTTGAAGTGAGGCGTTTCAGAATGGCTTGCGTGTCTGGTTACTGTCTCCTTCTAAAGCAGCACAGCGCGTTTTTTTTTGTTTGGTTTTTTTTTGTTGTTGTCCCGGCTGACTTTCCGTAGCGCTCGCATAATCCAGTTTGTTTACTTTTTGCCTTCCTAAAACTTTCAGGCTCAAGAGCGGATGTGTTGATCCAGAGTTGTGTTTTATAAATATTAATCTCGTGTTAGGGGGAGCCGTCTTTTAATAATTTTATTTTTTTTAAATAAATCTGTCGCGCATATTCTTGAGACGGTAGGTAAGTGGCAGGTATTTTTGACGTTTTGTCGTCAATATGAACATCTGATTTTTTTTTTTTGCATCAGAATACATGTTAAATATTCGTTCAGATATGACCCAGCACCAATATATAGATAAATAGATAGATGTAGGCTCGCTCTCTCTCTCTCTCTCTCTCTCTCTCTCTCTCTCTCTCTCTCTCTCTCTCTCTCTCTCTCTCTCTCAATTAGATGATGCAGTTCTTTAGTCCATAGCTTTGTATTGGCTCACTTGGGCCCCCCCCCTCCTCTCTTCCATCTCTCCTGCAGCTGTCTCTCTCCTCATGAGGAGGCACGGCAGGTGACCTGTCAGGTGCAGGAGTCGCTATTCTCTGGGATTTTTCCCCCCTCAGTGAGATTAGACGTGCTTCACACCATTTCACCCTCTAAAAATAGGGGTTTCAAGATCTCTCATGGTTTCTAAATGCGTCTAGGTACTGTCACTGCAGATAGACTCACTGTGATCCTAACTGGCTGCATCCTGGTTCATATTGTATTCTAGTAGTATTATTATTACACTTACTGTAAACTACACTGTGTTTAAATATGAAGCTTGCATTGTAACACCTGTGAGTCGCCTTGGATAAAGGCGTCTGCCACATCAAGACACCCTGTATAGATTGTGCTTCTAGATCTCCTGCTCCGCCCCTCCTGCTCTGCACTGGACTCGCCTGCCCTCAGCACCACGTTACTGGATCCTCAGCTGATGCGCTATCCTTGCACTATTGCACTGCTAACATGTCACTGTAGATATAACTTGCTGTGATCCTAACTGGCTGCATCCTAGTTCATATTGTATTCTAGTAGTATTATTATTATTTGCACTGACTGTAAACTACACTGTGTTTAAATATGAAGCTTGCATTGTAACCCTGTGCTGCCCTGGAACACCTGTGCGAGTCGTTTGGGATAAAGATGTCTGACAAATAATTCATGAGAAGCAACACTTTTAACTTGAGTTTTTTTTTTTTCCAGCTCCGGTCTGATGTTGTACCGAAGACTGCAGGTAAGACCTGTATGTTATGTTTGCTTGATAATTGTGTATCGCAAGTATACAATTTATTTCTTAGCAGACGCCCTTATCCAGGGCGACTTACAATTGTCACAAGATGCCACATTTTTACATACAATTCCCCATTTATACAGTTGGGTTTTACTGGAGCAATCTAGGTAAAGTACCTTGCTCAAGGGTACAGCAGCAGTGTCCCCCCCACCTGGGATTGAACCCACTACCCTCCGGTCAAGAGTCCAGAGCCCTAACCGCTGCTCCATGCTTGCTGTAAAGTTTAGTTAATTTTTGTGATGCACGTGTGTATAGATAGATTAATTGTTGAAAAAAAGTAATGCACGTCTGGTATGTGTTTTAGTCTCATGTATTTTTTTTTTTTTTTTTTTTTGTAGAAAATTTCCGTGCTCTGTGCACCGGGGAGAAGGGTTTTGGCTACAAGGGCTCCTGCTTCCACAGAGTGATCCCTCAGTTCATGTGCCAGGTACTGAGGAGACGGGACACAGCAGCCACTGCTTTTGATTTTACCTTGTTTGCGTGCATCTACGTCCATCTGTATTGAATTGATATGCTTGAGCAGGCATCACGGGGAGGGGGGGGGGAAAGGAACGTCCAAACGGTATTTCAGTAACAAAATGTTGCTCTTCTGCTCTGTGCTGCTTGTCTGCGGACGCGGAACTACAGGCTGCGGCTGGATTTATTGGTGTTCAGCAGGAGGGGAGGTACTCCGCCACGCACCCCCTTTGTATGGCCGACTCCTCCCTGCAGCCAGCCTTTCTCCAATCGCTGGCTGCTCTGTAGCCGATCGCCAGGGGTTGTTTCAGTCACGGCGCGCTTCTGCCTAGCGGGCAGAGTCGACCAGTCTACGGGGAAGCACAGCGTCCTGCTTGCAGGACAGACAGGCGTGGAAATGCGCGCACAGAGACTGACCTGACAAACGCTGCTCCTGTAATAGAACGCACGCATGCTGCTATTCTCTTGCTGCGAGAGATGACAACAGACGCGTGCAAAACACTGACAGCCTCCCTGTGTCAAACAAGCGATGCGTTTCCTAGTCTGTAGCTTTTTTTTCTAGAAGCTTACTGTGACACCAGGGCTGTCGAACTGGGGTCCCAGAGCGCCCCACTGAGCTCTCAATTACTTACATGGTCAGATTTATTGTAGTTTTAAGTGGGACACATTTAACAGCTCTCTGCAGGGGTCAGTGTTTCACAGGCATTTATAAGAGTTTCATCGTTTTGTAGGAATCCTATCTCGTTCAGAGACCCTTCTGTATCGCTAGCTAGGTAGATGCTATTTAAATGGCAAACATGCTGTGAAGCCGCTTCTTCCTCTCCCCACCAGGGCGGCGACTTCACCAACCACAACGGGACCGGCGGCAAGTCCATCTACGGCAACAAGTTCCAGGATGAGAACTTCAGCCTGAAGCACACCGGCCCCGGGATCCTGTCCATGGCCAACGCGGGCCCCAACACCAACGGCTCCCAGTTCTTCGTCTGCACCGCCAAGACCGCCTGGTGAGCCGTGACCCCCCGCACAGCGGCCTGAACCGTGCCGCCTTATAGCAGGGATGGGAATAAGACTCCCATTGCAGAGCAGTTTGATCCAGTCCTGGTTTCACTAGGAGTTTAATAATCAGACACACCTGAGCTTGTTAGCTAGACACACTGGGGCTGATCAAGCTGGTAGTAAAACCTGGACTGGGTGACACTGCTGTGCAATAGGAGTCTGATTGTATTATTATTGCAGTTACAACTGCAGTGTACAAAAATCTTTATATATTTATATATAATATATTTTAGTTCAGAGCCAGCTGCCTCATTATTTATATATATATATATATCTATATATATATATATATATATATATATATATATATATATATATATATATATATATATATATATATATATATATATATATATATATATATATATATATATATATATATGTCTATATCTAGTTGGATACGTTTCTAATGTCTCTCTCTCTCTGCCTCTCTCTGTTTGTCTCTCTCTCTCTCTCTCTCTCTCTCTCTCTCTCTCTCTCTCTCTCTCTCTCAGGCTGGATGGGAAGCATGTGGTGTTCGGTCAGGTTGTTGAGGGGATGGATGTTATCAGCAAGGTGGAAAGCTACGGCTCTTCCAGTGGCAAGACCTCTAAAAAGGTCACCGTGGCGGACTGCGGCCAGCTCTGAGACCCCTGACCCCCCCCCCCCCCTTTACTGCATGGGACCACCCACAATTCCAGCACGCAGCACAGCCATGCTGTTCACTGCGGGTTTCTTTTTATATATAAAGATATCCCACCCCCTCAGTCTTCAGTTTTTTGTTTTTTTTCTATTCAGTTTGGTGATGCTGCTGCGTTCTACCAGGAGTCATTTTTATTTTATTTTTTTGTTTTGTTTTATTTTTTTCATGAATACTCGACGGGCTTCTTTGGGTCGGACTCCAGATTGTGTATAAAAAGAAACAAACAAATTTACATGGAAAAGAATTAAAGATCAGATGACAAACCGAACAGTGTGTGTGTCTTTCTAACCCTGCTCAAACTCCTGCCTCCTGATCATTTTAATATTAAAAACATCAAGTTTACAAACGAGAGGAGGCCATTTGGCCCATCTTGCTCGTTTGGTTGTTAGTAGCTTATTGATCCCAGAATCTCATCAAGCAGCTTCTTGAAGGATCCCAGGGTGTCAGCTTCAACAACATTACTGGGGAGTTGGTTCCAGACCCTCACGATTCAATGTGTAAAAAAGTGCCTCCTATTTTCTGTTCTGAATGCCCCTTTATCTAATCTCCATTGTGATCCCTGGTCCTTGTTTTTATTTTTTTTTTCAGGTTGAAAAAGTCCCCTCGGTTGACATACCTTTTAGGATTGTGACTTCCTGAATCAGTTCACCGTGTAGTCTTTGTTCCAGACTGAATAAATTCATTTATTTTAGCTTGTCTGTATACAACATGCCTAATAGACTTCATTGAGGGGTGTTCTGAACCCCAGGGCTGGGTGCAGCAGCAGGGCTAGTGTGAGTTTGTAACCCTGCTCAAACTCCTGGCTCCTGATCATTTCAATATTAATAGACTTCACTGAACCCCAGTCTTTCCCTCAGTTTAATACACCAATGCAGAGCAGCGCGTCGCCTCTCCCCCCCCCCCCTCCTCCAAGTCTGGGGAGAATGTGGAAAAGTACAGGGTGTGATGTCATAGCTCCAGGGGGGTGTGGTTTTCCTTCCTCGCTGTCTGATGGAAACTTTTCATCTCCCTGCAAAGTTTCAAAGTGAATCTGGAGGGGGAGGGGGAGGGGGTATTAACGGCTAGTTTCATACCTTGATCAGCTCGATCCTGGGGTTATTGAAACTAACATCAGGCTCGTTTAGGGTTAGGGCTGATCAGGGTTTGTGAAACCAGCCTTGGTACTTTCATTTTTTTTAACTATAGTTTTGTTATAAGTACTTTGTTATTCCACCAGTGTGTGTGTGTATATATATATATATATATATAAGGAAGCCACCCAAATAAATAAAAGTATGAAAAAAAGATGTAAACCAATACAATATAAAACAAAAAATATTAAATTTACAAAATATGAAGTGAAAAAAAAAAGCACTTTGCACAACAAAAAAAGAACCCATTTACACCTCTACACTGCGCGTGGAGATTATGTATATAGATATATTTTGTAACTTCGTGTTACTGTTTTGTCGTGTGAGTTTACAAATTGTAAGAAAAAAAAAATTGTCGGTGATCTCAACCATTTCCGTACTTTTCGATCATCATAAGTTTATATAATACATGAGGCACTGCCAGCCTGCTAATAATCAATCTAATTAGCCAAGCCTGTCCGTCTGTCCGTCCATCCATCCACCCGTCCGTCCATCTGTCCATCCATCCACCCGTCCGTCTGTCCATCCATGCACCCATCCGTCCGTCCATCCATCCACCCGTCCGTCTGTCCATCTGTCCGTCCATCTGTCTGTCTGTCCATCCACCCGTCCGTCTATCCGTCTGTCCTTCCATCCATCCACCCGTCTGTCTGTCCATCTATCCACCCGTTCGTCTGTCCGTCCGTCTGTCCGTCCATCCACCCGTCTGTCCGTCCAGCCACCCGTCCGTCTGTCCATCCGTCCGTCTATCTGTCCGTCCGTCTGTCCATCCACCCGTCCGTCTGTCCGTCCATCCATCCACCCGTCCGTCCGTCCATCCATCCACCCATCTGTCCGTCCGTCCATCCACCCGTCCGTCTGTCCATCCGTCCATCAGTCTGTCCATCCACCCGTCCGTCTGTCCGTCCATCCATCCACCCGTCCGTCCGTCCATCCACCCGTCCGTCTGTCCATCCACCCGTCCGTCCGTCCATATATCCGTCTGTCTGTCCATCCGTCCGTCCATCCACCTGTCCGTCTGTCCACCCGTCCCACCGGGTGGATGGACGGACTGACGGATGGATGGATGGATGGAAAACAAGTAAACCAGTCTAATTAAGTGAATTATGCGTTAAATGACGGGTCTAGTTAAGTAAGTGAGAGCTCGGTTGGCGTGATGTCCTGTCCCAGGTATTCAATGCTTTGGCGCCCTCCAGTGGATACACTGTGAAATTGCGGAGAATAAAAACCTGCACGGTAATTTGTTTAATTACACTTTTTAATCGTTTATAATAAGTTACACACGGGAAGAAAAGTCAGCATCAGAAATAAAAATAATACGTATCATTGCTTTAAATAAATAACAAGAACTTTATAATAACAACAACAACAACAATAATAATTATTACAGATTTAGGAACTTGCTGAGCCCTGGACTTTTCTAATATATGTCATTTTTCCCCACATATAAATTAACAAAAAAAAAAAAGTGCCATGAAAAATATATTAATTATGTGTCTAAAACTACTTTTCTTTTCTGCTATTTTCAGTAATTCATGCATGCGAGGGTGAGGGTGAGAGATCTGCAGCTGCTGTGTTTAGTTTTCGGGCTCCGTCCTGCTGCTTCTCATCACTACCTGTGATTGTGTGCGTCTCCAGAGCTCCGCGGTCTCTTCCTGTCCGCTCAGGGCCGCGCCGCGTGAGTCAGGAAGCTGCTGTACTTGGCGTTGCTCTTGCTGTCAATCAGAAGGAGAGGGTTCTTCCTGTGGTGATCGATGATGTCACAGAGACTGGAGAAAAGCTGGGGGAGAGAGGGGGAGGAGCAGAGAGAGTGAGGAGGAGGGGACAGGTGGAGCAGAGAGAGAGAAGGGGGATAGAGGGGGAGAAGGAGAGGGTAGAGTGAATTCAACATTTTATTAAAAAAAAATATCCACCTTAAAACAAACATAATTTTATATTTCTCGCAACTTTAATACTGAACATAGTGGACTTGTGTACCCATGCACTCCCCTCCCTCCCTCCATCTCTCTCCACCTCCCTCCCTCACTCTCCCTCCCTCCCTCACTCCCCACCTCCCTCACTCTCCCTCCCTCCCTCCCTCACTCCCCACCTCCCCCTCACTCTTCCCTCCCTCCCTCACTCACTCTCCCTCCCCCTCACTCTCCCTCCCTCCTCTCCCTCCCTCCCTCCCTCCCTCCCTCCCTCCCTCCCTCCCTCCCTCCCTCCTCCCTCCCTCCCTCCTCCCCTCCCTCCCCTCCCTCCCTCCTCCCTCCCCTCACCTCCTCTGATTTCTTGCCCCCACCTCCTCTGATTTCTTGCCCCCACTCCTCTGATTTCTTGCCCCTCACCTCCTCTGATTTCTTGCCCCCTCACCTCCTCTGATTTCTTGCCCCCACCTCCTCTGATTTCTTGCCCCCTCCCCTCCTCTGATTTCTTGCCCCCACCTCCTCTGATTTCTTGCCCCCCCTCACCTCCTCTGATGTCTTGCCCTCCTTCCCCAGTGCGTACTGTCGGCTGGTCTCCAGGTAACGCACAGGGATGTTGTAGACTTTGTGTTTGTACAGAACCACCAGAGTGTAGGGCTGCTTCGAACCCTGAGCCGAGCTGAGACGCACCAGGAACGAGCCGTCCTGAAACAGAGACACGCTGAGAGGGACACCGAGAGAGACACGGTGTGCGTGTGTGTGTGTGTGTACGCTGAGCTGCCTCTGTGTGTGTGTGTGTGTGTGTGTGTGTGTGTGTGTGTGTGTGTGTGTGTACGCTGAGCTGCCTCTCTGTGTGTGTGTGTGTGTGTGTGTGTGTACGCTGAGCTGCCTCTGTGTGTGTGTGTGTGTGTGTGTGTGTGTGTACGCTGAGCTGCCTCTCTGTGTGTGTGTGTGTGTGTGTGTGTGTGTACGCTGAGCTGCCTCTCTGTGTGTGTGTGTGTGTGTGTGTGTGTGTACGCTGAGCTGTCTCTGTGTGTGTGTGTGTGTGTGTGTGTGTACGCTGAGCTGCCTCTGTGTGTGTGTGTGTGTGTGTGTGTGTACGCTGAGCTGCCTCTCTGTGTGTGTGTGTGTGTGTGTGTGTACGCTGAGCTGCCTCTCTGTGTGTGTGTGTGTGTGTGTGTGTACGCTGAGCTGCCTCTGTGTGTGTGTGTGTGTGTGTGTGTACGCTGAGCTGCCTCTGTGTGTGTGTGTGTGTGTGTGTGTACGCTGAGCTGCCTCTGTGTGTGTGTGTGTGTGTGTGTGTACGCTGAGCTGCCTCTGTGTGTGTGTGTGTGTGTGTGTGTACGCTGAGCTGCTTCTGTGTGTGTGTGTGTGTGTGTGTACGCTGAGCTGCCTCTGTGTGTGTGTGTGTGTGTGTGTGTGTGTGTGTGTGTGTGTGTGTGTGTGTGTGCTGAGCTGCTCTGTGTGTGTGTGTGTGTGTGTGTGTGTATGCTGAGCTGCCTCTGTGTGTGTGTGTGTGTGTGTGTGTGTGTGTGTGTGTGTGTGTACGCTGAGCTGCCTCTGTGTGTGTGTGTGTGTGTGTGTACGCTGAGCTGCCTCTCTGTGTGTGTGTGTGTGTGTGTGTGTACGCTGAGCTGTCTCTGTGTGTGTGTGTGTGTGTGTACGCTGAGCTGCCTCTGTGTGTGTGTGTGTGTGTGTGTGTGTGTGTGTGTGTGTGTACGCTGAGCTGCCTCTGTGTGTGTGTGTGTGTGTGTGTGTGTGTACGCTGAGCTGTCTCTGTGTGTGTGTGTGTGTGTGTGTGTGTACGCTGAGCTGCCTCTGTGTGTGTGTGTGTGTGTGTGTGTACGCTGAGCTGTCTCTCTGTGTGTGTGTGTGTGTGTGTACGCTGAGCTGCCTCTGTGTGTGTGTGTGTGTGTGTGTGTGTGTGTGTGTGTACGCTGAGCTGCCTCTCTGTGTGTGTGTGTGTGTGTGTGTGTGTGTACGCTGAGCTGTCTCTCTGTGTGTGTGTGTGTGTGTGTGTGTACGCTGAGCTGCCTCTCTGTGTGTGTGTGTGTGTGTGTGTGTGTACGCTGAGCTGCTTCTGCGTGTGTGTGTGTGTGTGTGTGTGTGTGTGTGTGTACGCTGAGCTGTCTCTGTGTGTGTGTGTGTACACTGAGCTGCCTCTGTGTGTGTGTGTGTGTGTGTGTGTGCACGCTGAGCTGCCTCTGTGTGTGTGTGTGTGTGTGTGTGTACTCTGAGCTGCCTCTCTGTGTGTGTGTGTGTGTGTGTGTGTGTACACTGAGCTGCCTCTCTGTGTGTGTGTGTGTGTGTGTACGCTGAGCTGCCTCTCTGTGTGTGTGTGTGTGTGTGTGTGTGTGTGTGTGTGTGTACGCTGAGCTGCCTCTCTGTGTGTGTGTGTGTGTGTGTACGCTGAGCTGCCTCTGTGTGTGTGTGTGTGTGTGTGTGTGTACGCTGAGCTGTCTCTGTGTGTGTGTGTGTGTGTGTGTACGCTGAGCTGCCTCTCTGTGTGTGTGTGTGTGTGTGTGTACGCTGAGCTGCCTCTTTGTGTGTGTATACGGTGTGTACACTGAGCTGCCTCTCTGCTCGTTACCTTGTTTATCCTGTAGAGCAGAGACTCGGCCATCTTGCGATCACAGGAACCAGCAAACCAGTCACAGCCCTGAGAGAGAGAGAGAGAGAGAAATAGAGAGGAGGGAGGAGAGAGGAGGGAGAGAGGGGGAGAGAGAGAGAGATTGAGAGGAGGGAGAGAGGGGGAGAGAGAGAGAGATTGAGAGGAGGGAGGAGAGAGGAGGGAGAGAGGGGGAGAGAGAGAGAGATTGAGAGGAGGGAGGAGAGAGGAGGGAGAGAGGGGGAGAGAGAGAGAGATTGAGAGGAGGGAGAGAGGGGGAGAGAGAGAGAGATTGAGAGGAGGGAGGAGAGGAGGGAGAGAGGGGGAGAGAGAGAGAGATTGAGAGGAGGGAGGAGGGAGAGAGGGGGAGAGAGAGAGAGATTGAGAGGAGGGAGGAGACAGGAGGGAGAGAGGGGGAGAGAGAGAGAGATTGAGAGACGCGGGGGGGCAGAGAGGAGGGAGAGAGAGAGAGAGAGAAGGTGGAGAGGGGGAGAGGGGGTTGTGAAAGGTAAGGGGAGTGTGAGACTGTATTGAAACGAAGCCGCCCCCAACACCAAGTGTCAGCTGACAGGAAGGAAGTGTAAACAAACAGACACACCCACCTCGGGACCACTGGACAGAGATGACCTCACTGGCGTCGGATTGGCTGCTGAGAATAAGAGGGCGGGGACAGTTAAACACAAACTCAGGAGTGACCCCAGAGTCCCGCTCTGGTGTCAAAGCTCACATATGAGAATAAGACTCCCGTTGCACGGTGGTTTGATCCAGTCCTGGTATCACTAGGAGTTTAATAATGAGACACACCTGAGCTTGTGACCCAGACAAACATTTTAAACTACAGCCTTCTTCAGTGTCTTCAATTGAAGACATGTTTGCCCTTCTAAAATACTGTCATAGTGAAAGCACAGAGAGGTCTGGTAAAGCATAGGGAAGCATTGTAAAGCACAGAGAGGGATGGTAAAGCATAGGGAAGCATTGTAAAGCACAGAGAGGTCTGGTAAAGCATAGGGAAGCATTGTAAAGCACAGAGAGGTCTGGTAAAGCATAGGCAAGCATTGCAAAGCACAGAGAGGTATGGTAAAGCATAGGGAAGCATTGTAAAGCACAGAGAGGTCTGGTAAAGCATAGGGAAGCATTGTAAAGCACAGAGAGGTCTGGTAAAGCATAGGGAAGCATTGTAAAGCACAGAGAGGTCTGGTAAAGCATAGGGAAGCATTGTAAAGCACAGAGAGGTGTGGGAAAAAATATTAATAAACACGTACAAGGGTGTATTCTTAGTATTAGTATAGTATTCTTGAATTATTATTCTGTTTTTATATATAAATAAATAAATAAACAAAACGAGAAACATTGTGACACTGTACCATCAAGCTGGGACTCCAGTTTCTACACGGAGAGAGAGAGAGAGAGAGAGAGAGGGAGAGAGAGAGAGAGAGAGAGAGAGAGAGAGAGAGAGAGAGAGAGAGAGAGAGAGAGAGAGAGAGAGAGAGAGAGAGAGAGAGATTAATAACACCGCTCAGATTAACACTAATGGACACAATAAATTAATTAATGAATAAATTAGCAGCAGCTACTTACTGATTTCGACCGAGGCAATGGAGGCTTTGGTCTGTTAAATAAAAAAAAAAAAAAAAAAAAAAAAAAAAAAAAATATTTATTTATTTTTACAGACTTTTGAGCGACACGAAAAAAAAAGAGAGAGAGAGAGAGAGAGAGAGAGAGAGAGAGAGAGAGAGAGAGAGAGAGAGAGAGAGAGAGAGAGGATGCCTTGGTTTGTAGCAGCTATATAACACACAGTGGTTCTTCATTCAAGGACCGCTCTGTGATCTACAGTGAGCTGTGCTGTGGTCTTGTGTCACAATACAAACGATACCGACCTCTGTTACAATACGCTGCATCATGTAAAGAAAGCATCGCGATTCATCCATACACAGTGAATCAGTACAGCCCGAGCTGTGACTACAGTTCCCAGCATGCCTCCTGACCAGCGGCAGTGGTGAGGGATGCTGGGAGCTGTAGTTTAACATCAATGTGCTGTTCTGTAGTCGTGTGTTACAGTACAAACGATACAGACTTGCAATACGGTATGTCATGTAGAGAAAGCATCACAATTCATCGATACACAGTGAATCAGTACAGCCCTAGCTGCGACTACAGTTCCCAGCATGCCTCCTGACCTGCGGCAGTGGCGAGGGATGCTGGGAGCTGTAGTTCTTTAACTACAATGCACTGTGCTGTGGTCGTGTATTTCAATACAAACGATACAGACCTCTATTACAATATGATATATCATGTAGAGAAAGCATCGCGATTCATCGACACACAGTGAGTCGGTACAGCCCTACACACATGCACACACACTGAAATCAGGGGTCGCTGGTACTCACAGGGGGTTCCTATAGCTGCAGGGTCCCGGCGAGGGGGGGGGGACCCCCAGTTTAGCTGCGTTCCGTGGGCTGGGGGGGCAGGCTGGAAACAGACACACATACAGAATGCAATGAAAACGGCGAGAGAGAGAACGAGTCATTTCATTTGAATTGAATTGGATCTGCCTGGTAAGCCTCTCCTTCAAATTTGGGTCCAGTTTATAAATGGATCGCAAAAACAGATCTCCAGGGTACAGCAGGAGGGGTGGAGCAGGGTACAGCAGGAGGGGTGGAGCAGGGTACAGCAGGAGGGGTGGAGCAGGGTACAGCAGGAGGGGCGGAGCAGGGTACAGCAGGAGGGGAGGAGCAGGGTATAGCAGGAGGGAAGGAGCAGGGTATAGCAGGAGAGGCGGAGCAGGGTATAGCAGGAGGGGCGGAGCAGGGTATAGCAGGAGGGGCGGAGCAGAGTACAGCAGGAGGGGCGGAGCAGGGTACAGCAGGAGGGAAGGAGCAGGGTATAGCAGGAGGGGCGGAGCAGAGTACAGCAGGAGGGGCGGAGCAGGGTACAGCAGGAGGGGCGGAGCAGGTTAAGCAGGAGGGAAGGAGCAGGGTATAGCAGGAGGGGCGGAGCAGGGTACAGCAGGAGGGGCGGAGCAGGGTACAGCAGGAGGGGCGGAGCAGGGTACAGCAGGAGGGGCGGAGCACAGCAAGTTATATCTCGAGCGACATGCGAGTCACAGCGTCTCTTGAAGGGTGCCCGACTCACCTGTGTTGGGTTCGAGATACAGCTCCTCATCACCATCCCCCTGCAGAGAACACAGAGAGAGCAGTCAGCACAGACTGGGGCCCGGACACAAAATTGGAAACACCTGCCATACCTAACACACACTTCTCACAGTCAATTTTTTTTTTTTTTGTGGTCCAGCGATTAAAGAAAAGGGTCTTGATAACAGGAGGTTCAAATCCCAGCCACTGACTCCCTGTGTGTGACCCTGAGCAAGTCACTGAACCTCCTTGTGCTCCGTCCTTCAGATGAGACGTAAAACAAACAAGGTCCTACTGGAAGTGACTCTGCAGCAACAGCAGCAGCAGTTGTTGATGAAGCAGAGTTCACCCCCCTAGTCTCTAAGTCGCTTTGGGTAAAGGTGCCTTGCTAAATGACTAATTCATAATAATAATAATAATAATAATAATAACGTGAAGCTCGCTGGCTGCAGTGAGGCTTACCTGCCCTTCATTGGGATCCAGGTAGACGTCTGCAAGACAAGCACAGAGCAGGGGGGGTTAGAGGAGGGCCACCAGGGCGGCGACACATTCAACAGAGCAGAGATATAATGCATGGAATACAGAACAGCTTTTGAAAAAAATATGTGTTGAAAATATATTTAATTTTCATTTGGAATCGCCAGTGTTTTTTTTTTTTCTCATTTTTCTCCCTAATTTGGAAAGCCCAATTATTTATTTATTTATTTATTTATTTATTTATTTATTTTTATTTCAACCCAGCTCACGGCTGCCACCCCCGCGCTGACTCGGGAGGGGTGAAGATGAACCCACGCTGTCCTCCGAAGCGTGTGCCGTCAGCCGACTGCTTCTTTACACTCTGCAGACTCACCGTGCAGCCGCCTCAGAGCTACAGCGTCGGAGGACAACGCAGCTCTGGGCAGCTTACAGGCAAGCCCGCAGGCGCCCGGCCAGACCACAGGGGGGCGCTGTATAATACACATTTGATGTTAGGTTTATGAATATATATATATATATAAATATAGATGATATAGTTATTTATTTACAACATGTTTGGTATATAATAATAATACCCTAGTTTTTATTTTATTTTAATGATATTGCTAAACATTATTTTCCGTAAAAAGAAAATATGTAGTGCCACTGTCTGTGTGTCTGTCTGTCTGTCTGTGTGTCTGTCTGTGTGTCTGTCTGTGTGTGTGTGTGTGTGTCTGTGTGTGCGTCTGTCTGTGTGTCTGTGTGTGTGTGTGTGTGCGTCTGTCTGTGTGTCTGTCTGTCTGTGTGTGTGTGTGTGTGTGTGTGTGTGTGTGTCTGTCTGTGTGTCTGTGTGTGTGTGTGTGTGTGTGTCTGTCTGTGTGTCTGTGTGTCTGTCTGTGTGTGTGTGTGTGTGTGTCTGTGTGTGTGTCTGTCTGTCTGTGTGTGTGTGTGTGTGTGTCTGTGTGTGCGTCTGTCTGTCTGTGTGTGTGTGTGTCTGTGTGTGTGTCTGTCTGTCTGTGTGTGTGTGTGTGTGTGTGTGTCTGTGTGTGTGTCTGTCTGTCTGTGTGTGTGTGTGTGTGTGTGTGTCTGTGTGTGTCTGTGTGTGTGTCTGTCTGTGTGTGTGTCTGTGTGTGTGTGTGTGTGTGTGTGTGTGTGTGTGTGCGTGTGTGTGTCTGTGTGTGCGTCTGTCTGTGTGTGTGTCTGTGTGTGTGTGTGTGTGTGTGTGTGTGAGGGTGTGTGTGCGTCTGTCTGTCTCTCTTTCTCTCCCTCTCTATTCAAAGATGCTTTATTAGCATGACTAGAAGTACTGCCAAAGAAATTACAAAATAAATAATAATTTGCTATTATTCTGTGTGTCTCTGCGTGTGCGTGCGCGAGTGTGTGTGTGCGCGTGTGTGTCTCTGTGTGTCTCTGTGTGTCTCTGCGTGTGCGTGCGCGAGTGTGTGTGTGTGCGTGCACATGGGTGTGCGTGTGTGTGCGTGCGTGTACGTGAGCGAGCGTGCGTGTGCGTGCATCCACGCTGCTCTGCGGTACCTTCCTCGGGCTGGGCTGCGGGGGCTGGTCTGCGGGGGGGCAGGCGGCCGGGGGCGGGGTCTCTCTTTGGGGGCGGGGCTTTCATACCGTTCCCGGGCTTCGCTTCCCGATTGATCTGCGGAGCTGAAACAGGAGTGAGAGGAGAGAGTGAGAGAGAGGAGAGTGAGAGAGAGGAGAGTGCGCAAAAATGAGAGTGACAGTGTGTGAGTGTGAGAGAGTGAGAGAGTCAGTGTGAGAGTGAGTGTGAGAGTGAGAGTGTGTAAGAGTGAGGGAGAGAGTGAGTGAGTGTGAGAGTGACAGTGTGTGAGAGAGTGACAGTGTATGAGAGTGTGAGTGTGTGTGAGAGAGTGACAGTGTGAGAGTGTGAGAGTGACAGTGTGTGAGAGTGTGACAGTGTGAGAGTGTGAGAGTGACAGTGCGAGAACGCTCATGCTTTGTTATTCATTTCAGTTTGCCGATGCGATCACTGCCTCCGCACAGTGTATTGAAATGCATTAAAGCTCAGGGTTACGTTTCTTGGCGCTGGGGTTGAGGTACTGCTCTTCAATCTTCGGCACCCACCTCGAGTTCTGCAAGACGAGGAGAAACAAGCAGCAGTGAGACTGAGCCCTGAACCCCGAACCCTGAACCCTGAGACCTGAACCCTGACCCTGAGCCCTGAACCCTGAGCACTGAGCCCTGAGCCCTGATCCTGAGCCCTGAGCCCTGACCCTGAGCACTGAGCCCTGAACCCTGAGCCCTGAGCCCTGAGCCCTGCACACACACACACACACACACACACACAGACACACTGAGAGACACACAGAGAGACACAGAGACACACTGACACACAGACACACTGAGTGCAGCAGAGACAGACAGACAGACAGACAGACAGACAGACAGACAGCCCTGGCAGTGTGCTCACCTTGACAGGTCTGGGGGGAGGGATCTGTGGGGGGGGGTTACCAGGGTTCGAAGATGTCCTCTCTAGAGAGAGAGAGAGAGAGAGAGAGAGAGAGAGAGAGAGAGAGACAGACTGATTTACAGGAAATCATAACTTTTCTACAAAATCAACTCAATTAAATTCAGTTACACAGACACATGACTGTGAGGCTCAGTGTGTCTGTAGCACTTATTAGATCAATAGCAAACCCAACAACCTGCACTCAGCTACCCTTCACACATATGAATAATAATAATAATAATAATAATAATAATAATAATAATAATAATAATAATAATAATAGGGATGGAAATAAGACTGTATTATTATTATTTATTTCTTAGCAGACACCCTTATCCAGGGCGACTTACAATTGTTACAAGTTATCACATTATTTTTTACGTACAATTACCCATTTATACAGTTGGGTTTTTACTGGAGCAATCTAGGTAAAGTACCTTGCTCAAGGGTACAGCAGCAGTGTCCCCCCCACCTGGGATTGAACCCACGACCCTCCGGTCAAGAGTCCAGAGCCCCTAACCACTACTCCACACTGCTGAGCAAAAGGAGTGTAGGCGATACCCTAATGTCACGATATGAAATCACCAGGGATGAGAATCAGACTCCTATTCCACAGCAACGTCACCCAGTCCAGGTTTTACTACCAGCTTGATCAGCCCCAGTGTGTCTAGCTAACAAGCTCAGGTGTGTCTGATTATTAAATTCCCAGTGAAACCAGGAGCGGATCGCACTGCTGTGCAATGGGAGTCACATTCCCATCCCTGCTCTGTGATGTGTGGCCCTGCCCTGCTCTGTGATGTGTGGCCCCACCCTCGTACCCAGGTACAGATCCTCCTCCTCTTGTTTCCGGGGGGGCGGTAGTTTCATGCGCTCGCAGGGGGGCGCTTCGTAAGTGTCCCCCCCATCGTCATCGTCCTGAAACAGGAAGGGGAGGGGAGAGTGATGTAAGAGTGTTGCTGTGAGACTGAGCTCCAATCACAGGTTCAGCCGTGCCGCAGGGCGCCGCACCCCAGACCCGGATCCGACTTGTCCGGACAGGCGACAGTATT
>CM060282.1:9436321-9451321 GCA_030684275.1 Acipenser oxyrinchus oxyrinchus
CACTGCCTGGGGACAGTGCTGGTATTAATATTAATACTGTATTAGTATTATTAAATTCTACACTTCCTGGTCTCTTCATTCAGAGCTATAAACGAAAACAAAATAAACTCTGTAACTTATTAATTAAAAACACGCTTTTATCCCCCATGGACAGCAGTGGTACAGCCCGTCTCTCGTTATTTCCGTGCAAGTGGATCTGCGAAACTCTGCAGGGCAGAGGGGAGTTCCAGTTCCTGGCACGGACAATAGCCCCATTATTTCAGATCAGAGGCGTGCAAACTGACGTCACAAAGCGCTGCAGGGAAAAAAAATTGACGGTTTCTTGCTCGGCTTTGTTTTACTATTTTTTTTTTTTTTAAATCTAACAGTACAAAAGCTTTCTTTATACTTCGAACCGTGGAGCGGTGCCACAATGGAAAAGCATGCAAAGCAACGGGGCGGGACTCGGGTTCAAAGAGCCGCAGGGGACCGGGTGTGTGTGGGGGGGGGAGCTCTGTGTCCTTTTCCCGTGACTATTTTAAATGAATCGCACTTGTGGTCTATTAAAATCATCCATTAAATGAGACAATCGCTCACTTGCATATTTTTTTTTAAAATTTGGAATCGACAATTCTAGTGGACCCAATAGTCTCCTCAATTTGCAATGCCCAGTTCCTAAGCCCTCTCTCACCGCTGACACCCGCGTCCTCCGAAACGTGTGCCCAGGGCCGTACCTAAGACCCAGGAGTTAGGGGCTGGGGGCTGGGGGGAGCGCACTTTGTGTCAACAAAATAATTTCACAATTGGTAACAAAAAGCAGCCGTATTCATTTTAATTGGGTACGTGAGACACCATCTTGGCTGTGTGGTCCAGTGGTTAAAGAAAAGGGCTTGTAACCAGGAGGTCCCCGGTTCAAATCCCACCTCAGCCACTGACTCATTGTGTAACCCTGAGCAAGTCACTTCACCTCCTTGTGCTCCGTCTTTCGGGTGAGACGTAGTTGTAAGTGACTCTGCAGCTGATGCATAGTTCACACACCCTAGTCTCTGTAAGTCGCCTTGGATAAAGGAGTCTGCTAAATAAACAAATAATAATAAGACTTGTGAAACACTGTAACGTGGATGTTAAACTTAGCAACACAAATAACACGACACATTACCGTATAGATGACTGTGGGCCCTACTGCAGCTACAGTAAAACCTGTAAAAGCAATTCTGTACTTTAGAGTACTGTAATCTGTCACAAGTGTTATTTAATCTGTAGTATTTTGTATTCAATTATATCCTGATGTAACTATCACTGACACTGTTATCTACTCCGTTATTGAATCGTACTTCGTCATATACTTGTACTTGCTTGAACCAAAGTCATTGTATTTATCTTGCTCTTAATTGTATTATTACTTGTACTGTGATTCTTGAAATGTATTTTTGTTTACGATTGTAAGTCGCCCTAGATAAGGGCGTCTGCTAAGAAATAAATACATAATAATAATAATAATAATAATACGCCTCGTTTTCAGAGTTGCGCATTGCTTGGCAATTTCACTTCGATCTAAGCTGTCAGTCAGATCTGTCATTGTCTTAATTTAGTGAATGTTCTCTCATCTTTGACACGGGAGCTGTTAAAAGCAGCTGGCCTGTCACAGGGAAGATGCCCCTCTTTCCTCACACAGCTGAAACGTTTCCCGAATTGTTTGAGGCTGAACATTTTGCAGTGAACAAGTTGTCCTGAAAGCACCGAACTCAGCAGCTCAGAGATAAGGATCTGCGATGTGCATCCCACGCTGCAGAAATCCTGCCCTCTGCTGGTGTGTGTGAGGATGACGGTTGCGGTGCATCCGCCAATAACGCTTCCCGGTTTCCTTCCCAGGTATTTATGATCCTTATCGTTGTGCGTCTTACGTGCGTTTTATTATTATTTATTTCTTAGCAGACGCCCTTATCCAGGGCGACTTGCAACTGTTACAAGATATCACATTATTTTTACATACAATTCCCCATTTATACAGTTGGGTTTTTACTGGAGCAATCTAGGTAAAGTACCTTGCTCAAGGGTACAGCAGCAGTGTCCCCCCCACCTGGGATTGAACCCACGACCCTCCGGTCAAGAGTCCAGACCCCTAACCACTACTCCACACTGCTGCCCGCTTATCGGTCGAATTTTTGTCCTCCTGCTTCCAGGAGACCCCCGGGAGACCTAGTTTGAGGGTGCTGTATCAAACCCCAAGTCTCCCTGCCTGGTGTGCCGCGCAGCGCCCTGAAACCCCAGTCTCCTGAAACCAGGTTCCAAGCCGCACAAAGCGCCTGCGCGTCCCCTGGGCTTGGGTCTGTCTGTCCGCTTCTGGTCCTGGTTTTGCAGCTCGCATACGTCACGGTTATTATGCAATGTTATTAATTGAATTTCTATGCATTTTTTTTTTTATGATATTTACATTCCCAGTTAGTGCCCAGTTTATAATTCCCTGCGCATCCTGTATCAGCTCACTCTGGTTAAATTCTTGATGGAATTATTTGTAACACCATTACCCCGTCTCCCTCTCCCGCCCCCTTCTCAGTGACGTCAGTTTTGTTCTGAGTTCTGCGCCGTCATGAAGAGGCAGGGCTCGAATACGTCAAGAAAGAGGGGCGGGTGAAAAACTGATCCTGGATCAGCGATTGGGGGAACAATCCCTCTACACCCCGCCCTCTCCACAACGAGGCCCCGCCCCCTAACCCTCTGATTGGCTACTTGTTGTGTCTGTCATTTGAATTGCAATGGTGAAAATCTGAAGCTGCAGGAGAGTAAATTGAGTCAGTTATTAATAATAATTATAATAATAATAATAATAATCTCCAACGCAGTTCTGCTTTTAAAAACCACAACACCATTTTTACCTCGAATCTATATAATAATAATAATAATAATAATAATAATAATATTAAACTGAGGTTCGTTTTTACTTGTGGGACGCACGTGTTCCCATGCCGTACCTTTAATGAAACAGTTCCGTTTAATTTTCCATTTAGAATTGTTCACTCAGCACAAGGTGTGTGTGTGTGTGTGTGTTTTTTAAACTGTCCGAAATAACACACAGCATGTTTATAGAAACAGTGACAAATAACGTCCTGGAGTTTTTAATATGACCAAAAATATATATATATAAATAAATAAATAAATAAAACAACCAATTGATCAAACTGCGTAAAACACGTCACGTGGGTACTGTAAAGCAACAGTCACACTTCCGGTACAAGTTTAGCGCAGGAAAATTGCACCCCGTGGTTATACTCGCCTGGGATAAAAAAAAAAAGCCTCTGCTAAACAATTAAATAAATAGTATTTCTATAAATAATAATGAAACATTGAAACGCCGACTTCTCTCTGAGCCTCAGAACTGGTTGCAGGACGGTTTGCGTCTCCTGCGGTTCACATCCTGTAGAAATGACTGTCTGTTTGATTTTGGGGGCGGGTGTACTCACTGGAGGTGCCGGGCGATGGTTCCTCTAAAGCGCAGACGGAGGGACGGAGGCGCGGCTGCGATCGCGGGGGTCCAGGAGCGGGCTCCCGTGAACCGCTTCCCCGGCGTTGAGATCTTTCTCCTGGAGCGCAGAATGGGGTCCAGCCGGCGCGCCTTCCTCACGCAACTGGCGCGGAGGAAAGGGTTCCGAGTGCAGGACACGCTGGGGTAAGCAAGGGGGGGTAGCGCTGCCATCTGTCCCGGTTTCCTATGGAGTACCTCATGTACAAATAACCTCCTTCCCCCCTCCCCTCTTCTCCCCTCTTCTCTCCCTCCTTCCCTCTTCCCTCTTCCTTCCCCTCCTCAGTGACAGTGTGACTCACCTGGTGTCTGAGAGTAACTCTGGGGACGAGGTGTGGGAGTGGTTGGACAGACAGACAGGGGGACAGACGCCCGGCTCGCTGTCCCTGCTGGACATCAGCTGGTTCACGGACAGCATGGAGACAGGCAGGCCAGTGGAAATCCTGGACAGACATCGGCTACAGGTGCGACGAGAAACTCACTCATAGAGCGCAGAGCACAGAGCACAAAGCACAAAGCACAGAGCACAGAGCACAGAGTACAAAGCACAGACCATAGACCATAGAGCATAGAAATCTACAACTGCTTTCCAGAGCTGAAAAAAAAGATAATTAAGCAAATGATCAGCTCAATGAAGGGTCTAGTTAAGTAAGTCTGAGCTCAGTTGGCTCACCAGCAGACACAGTGGGTCTTTGCATTTTGAAACACATACAAGCTTTTTTCATTGTGATTTAAAAATAAAATATAAAATGAGTTAATGAAAGACTTGCTGTGAAAGTATGTCTGGGCCACGCTGCATCAGGGATGGGAATCAGACTCCTATTCCACAGCAGTGTCACCCAGTCCAGGTTTTACTAGCAGCTTGATCAGCACCAGTGTGTCTAGGTAACAAGCTCAGGTGTGTCTGATTATTAAACTCACAGTGAAGGCCCTTTCCTGTCTCTGAGATGGCATCTCTAATACAGTAAGAGATGTCGCAGATTCACTTGTATTCGTGGTCTCCAGGTGTCTGCACCCCACTCTGATCCAGAGGAACCCCGAATTTCTGCGTACGCCTGTCAGAGGAGGACCCCTCTGGACCACCTCAACAAGATCTTCACCGTAACCACACCCCCTTCTTACCCCCCCCCTTCTGAAAGTCTCCCCCAGTAAAAGCACAGCAACGTGTGATACAGCACAGTGAAAGCATGATACAGCATAGACAAGCATTGTAAAGCACAGAGAGGTCTGGTAAAGCATAGGGACGCATTGTAAAGCACAGAGAGGTCTGGTAAAGCATAGGGAAGCATTGTAAAGCACAGAGAGGTGTGGTAAAGCATAGGGAAGCATTGTAAAGCACAGAGAGGTCTGGTAAAGCATAGGGAAGCATTGTAAAGCACAGAGAGGTCTGGTAAAGCATAGGGAAGCATTGTAAAGCACAGAGAGGTCTGGTAAAGCATAGGGAAGCATTGTAAAGCACAGAGAGGTCTGGTAAAGCATAGGGAAGCATTGTAAAGCACAGAGAGGTCTGGTAAAGCATAGGGAAGCATTGTAAAAGCACAGAGAGGTCTGGTAAAGCATAGGGAAGCATTGTAAAGCACAGAGAGGTCTGGTAAAGCATAGGGAAGCATTGTAAAGCACAGATAGGTCTGGTAAAGCATAGGGAAGCATTGTAAAGCACAGAGAGGTCTGGTAAAAGCATAGGGAAGCATTGTAAAGCACAGAGAGGTCTGGTAAAGCATAGGGAAGCATTGTAAAGCACAGAGAGGTCTGGTAAAGCATAGGGAAGCATTGTAAAGCACAGAGAGGTCTGGTAAAGCATAGGGAAGCATTGTAAAGCACAGAGAGGTCTGGTAAAGCATAGGGAAGCATTGTAAAGCACAGAGAGGTCTGGTAAAGCATAGGAAGCATTGTAAAGCACAGAGAGGTCTGGTAAAGCATAGGGAAGCATTGTAAAGCACAGAGAGGTCTGGTAAAGCATAGGGAAGCATTGTAAAGCACAGAGAGGTCTGGTAAAGCATAGGGAAGCATTGTAAAGCACAGAGAGGTCTGGTAAAGCATAGGGAAGCATTTTAAAGCACAGAGAGGTCTGGTAAAGCACAGGGAAGCATTGTAAAGCACAGAGAGGTCTGGTAAAGCATAGGGAAGCATTGTAAAGCACAGAGAGGTCTGGTAAAGCATAGGGAAGCATTGTAAAGCACAGAGAGGTGTGGTAAAGCATAGGGAAGCATTGTAAAGCACAGAGAGGTGTGGTAAAACTATGGCATGGTAAAATATGAAAAGCATGGGACTTGTATCAGGATCGTGGAGTGAGTGGAGAGGGTCAGGCTTGGGTCAGCTCATTATTAATTTGGTGCCGCTCTGAATTATTGAGGGGTCCCAGGCCCCTGGGGGCGGCGCGGGGTTCAAACAGAGGTGATGTTTTTTCCTTTTAGATGAAGAACTTTAAAAGATGAATGATTACGAGCTGATGATGAGCGCTCTGAGAAAGACTTCCAGTGGAAATGTGTGCCATTGAATTTACACTGAAGACGCTGAGAGAGACTTCTAGTGGAAACGTGTGCCATTGAATTTACACTGAAGACGCTGAGAAAGACTTCTAGTGGAAACGTTTGCCATTGAATTTACACTGAAGACGCTGAGAAAGACTTCTAGTGGAAACGTTTGCCATTGAATTTACACTGAAGACGCTGAGAAAGACTTCTAGTGGAAACGTTTGCCATTGAATTTACACTGAAGACGCTGAGAAAGACTTCTAGTGGAAACGTTTGCCATTGAATTTACACTGAAGACGCTGAGAAAGACTTCTAGTGGAAACGTTTGCCATTGAATTTACACTGAAGACACTGAGAAAGACTTCTAGTGGAAACGTTTGCCATTGAATTTACACTGAAGACGCTGAGAGAGACTTCTAGTGGAAACGTTTGACAGACAGAACAAAAATACACAGAGAGAGAGGGAATGTGAAATTGAGCGAGAGGAATGAAATACAGAGAGAGAGAGAGAGGGAGAGGGAGAGGTAGGGGAGGGTTGTAAACAAGTAACGGGTAGAGTTTTCCCAGTAGAGTCGTCTCAGTGTTTGAAACAAACGCGCTCACTGGCACAGACACACTCTCACAGACTTACTGTCTCTGTGACCGAGCGACTCAGCCTTTCACAGAACGAGAGAAGGACGAAGAAAGAGAGGAGGAAAGGGGGAGAGGGAGGGAGGTAGAGAGCTATCAAGCACAAGAGGGGGTTCAGAAAGACACAAAGAAAGAGTGAAGGAGGAAGAGAGAAAGGGAGGGAGAGGGAGAGAGGACTGCAGCGACCTGCGAAACAAGCAGACAAGCATAGAAAAGGAAACTGAACAGGTAAGAGTCCACGTTTCTATTGCATGCTACACGCCAAACTGTTGTGATCTACTTATTCATCAGGGGAGGGAAATAAACTGAAAATTAAACAGATTGAATACAGATTCACAATATATATACACAGGGTGATTACAAAGTCAGCCAGTCACCGTTGAAGTGATAAATTTACTTTCTCATCACCCTGTGCATGTAATAATAGAGTGACACATGAATGCACTACTAGTAATGAAACGATGTAACTGCACAGTGGTAGCGTTGCTGAATTCATGGAGTGCTGGATCTAAGGGTTGCATTGTGGAGAGCTGTGTGGCGTTGGCTTCAGTTCCGTTGCTTTGGGTTTAGTAGTATTAAGCTGTATTAGAGTCTGTTCAGACAGGGAGGCTGGGGGGCAGGCTGATCGCTTCTGAATCAATCATTTGGATCAATGACCCACTTGTTCACTGACTTCATTTATCACCACCAGTGTCTGTGTCTGTGTGAAGCACAGAGAGGGATGGTAAAGCATAGGGAAGCATTGTAAAGCACAGAGAGGTGTGGTAAAGCATAGGGAAGCATTGTAAAGCACAGAGAGGGATGGTAAAGCATAGGGAAGCATTGTAAAGCACAGAGAGGTCTGGTAAAGCATAGGGAAGCATTGTAAAGCACAGAGAGGTCTGGTAAAGCATAGGGAAGCATTGTAAAGCACAGAGAGGTCTGGTAAAGCATAGGGAAGCATTGTAAAGCACAGAGAGGTCTGGTAAAGCATAGGGAAGCATTGTAAAGCACAGAGAGGTCTGGTAAAGCATAGGGAAGCATTGTAAAGCACAGAGAGGTCTGGTAAAGCATAGGGAAGCATTGTAAAGCACAGAGAGGTCTGGTAAAGCATAGGGAAGCATTGTAAAGCACAGAGAGGTCTGGTAAAGCATAGGGAAGCATTGTAAAGCACAGAGAGGTCTGGTAAAGCATAGGGAAGCATTGTAAAGCACAGAGAGGTCTGGTAAAGCATAGGGAAGCATTGTAAAGCACAGAGAGGTCTGGTAAAGCGTTCAGTTTGTCCTCCCCTCCTCTCGCCTCCTCCCCTGAGCTCTCCAGCGCTAATAACCCACCTGCCCCTGTTTACACACAGCCAGGGAGAGGCTGAGCACTGCGCTGTTAACCCCTCACTCCCCGGGTATCACACACAGGGGCGCGGCGTGAGGTCATGACCCTGGGAACGAGATCTCCTGCTGAGGGACTGTGCGCATCCTGAGAGATCTGCTGGCATTGCACTATTATTATTATTATTATTATTATTATTATTATTATTATTATTATTAATTTCTTAGCAGACGCCCTTATCCAGGGTGACTTACAATTGTTACAAGATATCACATTATTTTTACATACAATTACCCATTTATACAGTTGGGTTTCTACTGGAGCAATCTAGGTAAAGTACCTTGCTCAAGGGTACAGCAGCAGTGTCCCCCACCTGGGATTGAACCCACGACCCTCCGGTCAAGAGTCCAGAGCCCTAACCACTACTCCACACTGCTGCCCTTGCTCCACATTAGCTGTTGAGCTCCGGGGACGAGCATTGCATCACCCTGTAGAATGAACTCCTCCTGCTTCATAAAGTCTCTCTGCTGTTGATATCCTGATTGTGGGATCCACGTCATGCTGTCTGACACTGAGCTCCCGGTTCTTAATTAATGTTGGGTTGTGTTGTGGTTTTTTTTTTTTTTTAATGAATGGTTTCCGTGACGACGGTCGCTAAGGGACTCTCACCGGCGACGCTTCACCTGCTGCGCAGTTTAATATTAGGAGAGACGCCAGCGAGGCGGAAACAAAACTGTGGAGAAACTGAACCCCTGGTGTATCCCCCCCCCCACCCCCGTCTTTACCTGTCTCTAACTCCTTCTCTCTCTCTCTCTCTCTCTCTCTCTCTCTCAGGGGAACTAAATTAATGATTGACCCAGATATTTGTGGGGCAGAGGGGGGCAATGGGGAGATAGAGGGAGGGAGAGGGGGGGGTGTTAAGAGAGTCTAATTGGAAACTCAGATTTACTGCTCAAGGTCAAAGTGGAGAATGCTTGCCTATGCTTTACCAGACCTCTCTGTGCTTTACAATGCTTGCCTATGCTTTACCAGACCTCTCTGTGCTTTACAATGCTTCCCTATGCTTTACCATACCTGTCTGTGCTTTACAATGCTTCCCTATGCTTTACCACACCTCTGTGCTTTACCAGACCTCTCTGTGCTTTACAATGCTTCCCTATGCTTTACCAGACCTCTGTGCTTTACAATGCTTCCCTATGCTTTACCACACCTCTCTGTGCTTTACCAGACCTCTCTGTGCTTTACAATGCTTCCCTATGCTTTACCAGACCTCTCTGTGCTTTACAATGCTTCCCTATGCTTTACCAGACCTCTCTGTGCTTTACAATGCTTCCCTATGCTTTACCAGACCTCTCTATGCTTTACAATGCTTCCCTATGCTTTACCAGACCTCTCTGTGACTTTTATAAGGGTTAGCTAATCAAGTTGAGAGCGGGTTTCTCTTCTTCTTGCACGCTTTGTTATTATTATTATTATTATTATTAGTTTATTTAGCAGACATCTTTATCCAAGGCGACTTACAGAGACTAGGGTGTGTGAACTATGCATCAGCTGCAGAGTCACTTACAACTACGTCTCACCCGAAAGACGGAGCACAAGGAGGTTAAGTGACTTGCTCAGGGTCACACAGTGAGTCAGTGGCTGAGGTGGGATTTGAACCGGGGACCTCCTGGTTACAAGCCCTTTTCTTTAACCACTGGACCACACAGTCTCTTTGTATGAGAGACCCCCGGACACAGCCTTGAGCGAGAATGAAACACTCTCAACTTGATTTAAACCAGCCGCCCAACGCTTAAGAGGACACAGGGATTATGCAAATGTCTCAGTTTTGATTTGCTGCGCGTCTGAAATCAAACCGCTGGAACTGAATATCAAAACAGGGAAGTGGGCGATTGTCTCATTTAATGGATGATTTTAATAGACCACACGTGCGATTCATTTAAAATAGTGAGAGAAAAGGAACACAGAGCCACACGCGATAAAACGCAGGAGAGGCTGTTTTTATGTCCAGAGATGAGATGCTTGATACTCAAAGGCACGCTGGTTAGTATTAGATCTGCCTTTAGGGAGGTTGGAAGCAGACACGTCATTTGATCCCAGTGCACACGGAGAGCTGCCTGTTATTTTTTGTAACATTTTATAGTTGAAATCTCAGACTGTTTAAGAGCTGAAGGCAATTAAAAAGACTCAAATGAAGTTAATGATCAGTTCAATTAAGGGTTCGGTTCAGTAATCGAGATCTCAGTTGGAATATAAACCGGCAGACAGACAGTGGGCTCCCAGTGGACCAGAGCTGAGAAGCTCTCCTCTACAGAAAGAACTCGCTCTGCTTCGTGAAGGTCCCGTGAACTCGCTCTGCTTCGTGAAGGTCCGGTGAACTCGCTCTGCTTCGTGAAGGTCCGGTGAACTCGCTCTGCTTCGTGAAGGTCCGGTGAACTCGCTCTGCTTCGTGAAGGTCCGGTGAACTCGCTCTGCTTCGTGAAGGTCCGGTGAACTCGCTCTGCTTCGTGAAGGTCCGGTGAACTCGCTCTGCTTCGTGAAGGTCCGGTAAACTCGCTCTGCTTCGTGAAGGTCCGGTGAAAACTGCTGAATAACGCGACACGTTAACATCGTGAATCACACGCCGCTCTGTCCAGATACTTAACACAAAAACTGACTGACCTTGAACAATGTGACATTTGGAAATCTAACATGAAATGCTACTGTAGTACTGTCATGGCAGGGGTCTCCAATCCTGTCCTGGATGGCCGGTGTCCGTGTTATTACCAATTATTGTTCTAATTAAGTAATTTAGGGTACAGGTGGAACAAAAACCAGGCGGGACACCGGCCCCCCAGGATCGGGATTGGACACCCCTGTATTATGACTTCCGGTAGCCTTTTTTTTGCGATATCATTGTGTAGTTTTTTTTTTGATTACATGAGGTTAAATAAAATATCTAAATTATGTCCATATAGTGTTGTTATTATTATTATTATTATGCAAAACTTTTGGCCAGAGTGTAATACACATTTCTCAATTAGTTGATGTTAAAATCAAAGCACGAACACAAATAGGCTCCTGACGTCATAGTAAACGTCATTCAGAAACCTGAATAAAAAAAACAATAAATAAAGAAACGGCTTTGCAGGTGCCCGGCGGCACCTCATCACCCAGCCTCGCCCTTAACCTTCATTCATTAAAACGGGTTGTTTTTGCATTAGACGCGTCTCTAACCTGGGGACGGGGTGTTATGACGCACACAAACCCGCCGCTATGGGAACGCGGTGACGTATTGAAGAGACGGTCGTGTCCCCGAAGATGCATTTCGCTCGGGCACGGGGGAGGGGGTAAAAAAATATTTCCAGGGCGGAGTAAACTGTAGGAAGTCAGTGGCATCCTTTAATGGCGTGCAGGGAAGCAGTATCACCCGCAGGGGGCGCCCTCGGCCAGTACTACATACAGCGGTGGGCAAAAGGTTTGCATCACCGAAAATTTGAGGATTGAGCATAATTTACATCTTTAATTTAACATCATGAAACTACAAAATGACGTTTTTTGTTAAGCATATGGAAAACTCTAATTCAACATGTGAACATTATTCAGCAGGTTTCATGGTTCATTCTATCGGGGGATGCAATGCTTTTGGCCGGAGGAGAGCTGTGTGTATCCCAGCTTCATGTATCACTGTAGTGGTTATTAAGATAGACCTACACTACACAGTGTGAGTTACTGTATTACAGTTTATAGCAGATTTTAAATCGATTTTAAATTCCTTATGAAGTGTATTTACAGTAGACGGCAGACTTTTGCGATATCATTGTTGTAGTTTCTTTGATGACATGATGTTAAATAAAAGATCTAAATTATGTTCATATAATTTGTTTTGTATTATGTCTCGAATCCTTAAATTCTAGGTGATGCAATATTTTTGTCTGCAGCTGTGCATCGAGTCGCTAATGCAACAGTATTTTTGAACCCTTGAATTCTGTCCTGTATTGTCGCCCCGCCTGCAGTGCCACTCTATGCCACCAGATGGCACTGTGGCAATAGTTGCAAATGAACGCTGACGCTGCACCGAAATAACGCGCTTCATGCATGAAGCTAGAGACACTTGTATTAAGTTTATTTCACTAAAGGTCAATTTTTTATTTAAATGCATTTATTCATTTGTATTATAATTTTTTTTTTCTTACACAAACACGTATCAGGACATAATGCTCCTATAATAATAATAATAATAATAATAATAATAATAATAATAATAATAATAATAATTATTATAATTATAATAATAATCTTTTCTGTTTTGTCTTTGACAGATCACCATCCCTCTGGGAGATGCATATCATTGGCCTGGCTTGGCTGGGCTGGGCTGGGCTGGGCTCTCCAGACATGGTCAGGACATTCCTGAGCACCTGCAACATTTTCAGAGAGCTTGTAAAAACAAGAAACTCCAGCTCTCTGAATAAATAATACACGCATTCTCCCTGCTTGGGAATAGGACCCTGAATCTGTAACTAACTGACATCGAAAAACTTCCAACAATCAGACTGTATTCTCTCTGCTGCATCCCTGAATCTAGCTGACATTTTAATAATAATAATAATAATAATAATAATAATAATAATAATAATAATAATAATAATAATAATTAATTCTTAGTGCATTTTCAGAGAGAAGGGCATTAAATACCAGCGAGAAACTTCGCCCCCACCCTCTGAATAAATAACAAGGCCGTTCACTCTCCCTGCCTCTGACTCTGAGCTCCTTGTCAGTCTCCTCAGCGATGGTCGGGACTCTGCTCCTCCTCTCCCTCCTCTTCCTCTCCCTCCTCCTCCTCCTCCAGACGCAGCTCTCCTCCTGCCTGCAGGGGGGCGGAGGGGGCCCCACTCAGCGTTTCCCGGGGGCCATCATCATTGGGGTGCGGAAGGGGGGCACCCGGGCGCTGCTGGAAATGCTGAACGTGCACCCCGACATCCGGGCGGCGAAATCCGAGATCCACTTCTTCAACCGGGACCAGAACTACCGGCGCGGGCTGAGCTGGTACCGAGCCCAGATGCCGGAATCCCTGCCGGGTCAGCTGACCGTGGAGAAGACCCCCGGGTACTTTTCCTCCCCGGTGGCCCCCGAAAGAGCCCGGGCCCTGAACGCCTCTCTGCGGCTGCTCCTCATCGTGCGGGACCCCGTGGAGAGGCTGGTGTCAGACTACACCCAGGTGCTGAGCAACCGGCGAGAGAGAGGCAAGGGCTACCCGCCGCTGGAGCGGCTGCTGATCCGAGAGGGGAGGCTGGACCCGAGCTACAAAGCGGTCCAGCGCAGCGTGTATCACCTCCAGCTGGCGGCCTGGCTGCGCTGCTTCCCCCCGGGGCAGATCCACGTGGTCGACGGGGAAGCCCTCATCCGGGATCCTTTCCCTGAGCTCCGCAGGGTGGAGGGCTTCCTCTCGCTGGCCCCCGCCATCTCCCCCTCCGACTTCCGCTTCAACCGCACCAAGGGCTTCTTCTGCCTGGAGAGCGGGGGCCGGCATCGCTGCCTGGACGAGTCCAAGGGTCGCCCGCACCCCCCTGTCCGGCCAGCCGTCCGCCAGCGGCTCTGCCGGCACTTCAGGGAGCACAACCGGAGGTTCTTTGAGATGGTGGGGCGCAGCTTCGACTGGTGCTGAATCAGTGCTGGATCGGACCTGAAGCGGGGCTGGATCGGGGCTGAATCGGACCTGCAGTGGGGCTGAATTGGGGCTGAATCTGGGCTGAGTCTGGGCTGGATCGGGGCTGAATCTGATCTGAATCTGGGCTGAATCGGGGCTGAGCTACATTGGAACTGAACTGGAATTAAACTGGAACTGTCAATCAAATCCTGATTGATTAAAATCATTAAAAATGAATGAATTAATTTTCTCTCTCTCCTCCTTTCTCTCTCTCTCTCCTCCTCTCTCTCTCTCTCCTCCTTTCTCTCTCTCTCCTCCTCTCTCTCTCTCTCCCTTTTCTCTCTCTCTCTCTAGTTCGGTAGATGGTTTGGTAGACTGATTTTATAATTGATAAACTTCTTTAGAATTAATAAAAAAAACCAAAACAAAAACAAAGTCGGATTTATAAGTCTTGCAAGGTTTTGTTTGAATGTAAGTCTTGCAAGGTTTTTTAGAAAACTAAAATAATTCAATAACAAATGTTTCCATAAGAAGTCTTTCTCAGCGTCTTCAGTGTAAATTCAATGGCAAATGTTTCCCCTAGAAGTCTTTCTCAGTGTCTTCAGTGTAAATTCAATGACTAACGTTTCCACTAGAAGTCTTTCTCAGTGTCTTCAGTGTAAATTCAATGACTAACGTTTCCACTAGAAGTCTTTCTCAGCATCTTCAGTGTAAATTCAATGGCAAACGTTTCCACTAGAAGTCTTTCTCAGTGTCTTCAGTGTAAATTCAATGACTAACGTTTCCACTAGAAGTCTCTCTCAGCGTCTTCAGTGTAAATTCAATGGCAAACGTTTCCACTAGAAGTCTCTCTCAGCGTCTTCAGTGTAAATTCAATGACTAACATTTCCACTAGAAGTCTTTCTCTGCGTCTTCAGTGTAAATTCAATGACTAACGTTTCCACTAGAAGTCTTTCTCAGTGTCTTCAACTCTAAGCAGTGTAGAGCCCAGGGGTTCATTCTAGAGTGTGAATGCTGCACCGGGGGTCGGGGGTTGGGGGTGGGGGTGGATGGGGGTCGGAGGAAGTCAGTAATCATGGCCTATCTTCTTCAGAGGTCTCCAGCAATGCTAGAGCTTCAATCAGGACTCCAGAGTAAGAGATTGGAAAGGGATCTTCAAAGGTGACAGGGCATTACACAGCAGTTACAGACACTGTCAGGGTCTGCGCATGGGAGGGGAGGGGAGGAGGGGGGGTGTGTGTGCATGTCTAATGCCCCAGCAAACAGCCCCATTAGAGATTAAAGAGGGTCAGAGCTGGAAATCAAAGCTGAGCTCCAGGGGGTGGGAGATCATTAGCCGTAAAGACAGGAGTCTGGACCCCCCCCCCACTGACCCCCAGGTAGCAATGCCAGCAGGGGGCTGATGGGACAGGATAGGGGGCCAGGCAGACAGCCAGACAGCCAGCTAGTCTACAGCTCTGGACAAA
>CM060282.1:9456321-9476321 GCA_030684275.1 Acipenser oxyrinchus oxyrinchus
CAGCGGCGAGGTGTAGCTGCTAATTAGTGATTACAGTTAATCGGCACATCAGAGGCGGATCAGGGGCTTTGATATTCGGCGTAACAAAGCAAGACAGCTACACGACAGAGAAACAAGTGTCGCCGATTTCACTGCGCTGTCGCTTAATAGACTGGAGAACAATCTTACACTGTACATAAAGTTATTGTTTTTGTGTGTGTGTTTCTTTATGGTGCTGTTGACACCGGGCGCGATTGATTAAGAAGGAAGGAGAGGAATACAATCAGATTCATTGAAGCGAGGAGCGGTAAAGACGCGCTGTGTATTGAGTTTCGGATTTTCGACTATTGATATTTGATCTTCTTCGGTTTCACCGCCGTAGCCCTTGATAAAACCCACAGGCTCGTTTATAATAATAATAATAATAATAATAATAATAATAATAATAATAATAATAATAATAATCACAACAATTCACATTATTTCTAAAGCACCTTTCATCACAACGATCCCAAAGCGCTTCACGCACAAAAAAAATTAACAAGTAAACCGTTCAATTAAAAACAGTCTAATACTGAATTTGATATTGAAATTAAAAGTGAGAAAAGTGTAATGCAGCACAGTCAAAGCATTGTAAAGCACAGAGAGGTATGGTAAAGCATAGGGAAGCATTGTAAAGCACAGAGAGGTATGGTAAAGCATAGGGAAGCATTGTAAAGCACAGAGAGGTATGGTAAAACATAGGGAAGCATTGTAAAGCACAGAGAGGTCTGGTAAAGCATAGGGAAGCATTGTAAAGCACAGAGAGGTCTGATAAAGCATAGGGAAGCATTGTCAAGCACAGAGAGGTGTGGTAAAGCATAGGGAAACATTGTAAAGCACAGAGAGGTCTGGTAAAGCATAGGGAAGCATTGTAAAGCACAGAGGTCTGGTAAAGCATAGGGAAGCATTGTAAAGCACAGAGAGGTCTGGTAAAGCATAGGGAAGCATTGTAAAGCACAGAGAGGTCTGGTAAAGCATAGGGAAGCATTGTAAAGCACAGAGAGGTCTGGTAAAGCATAGGGAAGCATTGTAAAGCACAGAGAGGTCTGGTAAAGCATAGGGAAGCATTGTAAAGCACAGATAGGTATGGTAAAGCATAGGGAAGCATTGTAAAGCACAGAGAGGTATGGTGAAGCATAGGGAAACATTGTAAAGCACAGAGAGGTCTGGTAAAGCATAGGGAAGCATTGTAAAGCACAGAGGTCTGGTAAAGCATAGGGAAGCATTGTAAAGCACAGAGAGGTATGGTAAAACATAGGGAAGCATTGTAAAGCACAGAGAGGTATGGTAAAGCATAGGGAAGCATTGTAAAGCACAGAGAGGTATGGTAAAGCATAGGGAAGCATTGTAAAGCACAGAGAGGTATGGTAAAGCATAGGGAAGCATTGTAAAGCACAGAGAGGTATGGTGAAGCATAGGGAAACATTGTAAAGCACAGAGAGGTCTGGTAAAGCATAGGGAAGCATTGTAAAGCACAGAGAGGTCTGGTAAAGCATAGGGAAGCATTGTAAAGCACAGAAAGGTATGGTGAAGCATAGGGAAGCATGTGTGCTGAAACAGGGTGCAGTTTGAACTTGACTCCCAGCCCCTGTGTGTGTGAGTGTGTGTGTGTGGGGGTGGTGTGTGTGGGGTGGGGAGGAGGCGGGTTGGGTTGCAGACAGAGTGGAGCCAATTTTAACGAGCTCACTCGGAGTCGAAAGAACATCTTAATTACAGCACTTGTGAAAACTCTAGAATGGGAGGGGGCGGGACGACTGGTTTTACTTTGATCTCTCCCTAAATTAAATCAATGAGTGTGTGTGTGTGTGTGTGTTGGGGGTAGATAAATACCGCAGCCTGCAGTCCACCAGACCAGACAGAACGAAGGTGAAACAGCAACGCATTGGACAGGCAAAACAGCCGGCTCTCTGTATAACCAATTATTAAACCAGGACCATAGAAAGAACAACAACACAACAACTGGGACAGGAAGGAACCACAATACAGCAAGCACGAAAAAAAACAACACAGCAGAGTGTGCTTCCTTATTGCGTGGACCGCCGACTACAGAAGAACACTTCTCTTAAATATACATCTACATTATACATGGTACATAGCAGGTGCTGCATTGGCCGCTTCCTTTGATTATTATTATTATTCGTGTCGAGGTGCTTCTCAGTGGAATCCTAGGATGAAGCGGCTCTTCTGTGTGGAGTGGCTGTCCCAGAGCAGCGAGCGCCCCCCCTGCCCGGCTCTCCCTGCCCCCCAGGAGGGGCCGCTGCCGGGGACCCCCCAGGAGAGCCTCCCCGGCTTCTACGCGAAGGTGGGCGCAGGTCTGGGGGCGCAGCAGCAGCCGCAGAGCCGAGCTGACTCGGACAGCCCGCTGCAGTCTCCCGGATTCCCGGCGCGTCAGAGGAACCGACTCAGCACCGCAGCCGGTAAGAGAGGAACCCGGGGCTGGAACTCAAACTGCCCTGCAGGGTCTCACTGGGTTCGGTTTATTATATATATATATATATATATATATATATATATATATATATATATATATATATATATATATATATATATATATATATATATATATATATATATATATGTGTGTGTGTGTTTATATATTAACGCTATTAGCTCCTTCAGGTGCAACTAATATATACGTGTTGCATTATTATTTTTTTCTGTAGTATTTTTTATCGGTGTATTATCTCCCCTCCAGTCACTGTGTGTATAATTGAAACATGTTAAGTTTTCAGCCCATGGATCTCTTTTATGATGCATAGCCTATACTTTTTTTCCTCCAAGATTTCGTAGGGCAATTTCTCGAACTCCATAGAGTTCACACAAACTGTTTAAACATTTCTCTCTCTCTCTCTCTCTCTCTCTCTCTCTCTCTCTCTCTCTCTCTCTCTCTCTCTCTCTCTCTCTCTCTCTCTATATATATATATATATATATATATATATATATATATATATATATGATAACTTACTCTAATGTTGTTAACCGCGAAAGTTAAAGAATTAAAGAAATGCATATAGCTTATGTTTATCAATTACACCGCTTCTTACATATATGCTACGATTGGTATTATTTTGTGACTAACTTTGCAATCTGCCCCGCGTTTCCTCTCTCCTTCGTCTCAGTGAGCGACGCCGCCTCGGTCAGCAGCGCGGACGAGACGTCAGGGTACGAGAGCGAGGGCTGCCGGTCGGTGTCCCCGGTCTACCCACTGTCTCCGCCCAGGCAGGACAGACCCGGCGTGGACCCGCACTCTGAGCCCCCGGGCCGGCGCCCCCGCACCGCCTTCACCGCGGAGCAGATTAACCGGCTGGAGAGGACCTTCAAGAAGCAGAGCTACGTGGGGACGCGAGAGAAAGAGGAGCTGTGCAAGAAACTGAACCTGTCCGAGAAACAGGTGAGAGGAGAGCGGCGCCGAGCCGAGCACAACACCGCCATGTATCTTCTTTCAAGAAACTGCTCACTATCTCGTTACAGAGCTGCGATCAAATGTATGGGCTTAAAATAAAATAAGACATACAATATTATATAATGAAAACTGCTCAAACGAATTCATTAACAGACGGCATTGTAGTATTAATAGTACAATTAATCATAATACTAGTGGTTTAATATTAACCCAAAGGAGTTTAAACACCGGGTATAATACTACTACTACTACTACTACTACTACTACTACTACTACTACTACTACTAATATATTGCAGAGCGTTAAAGTTGACTATAGGCTCGTTCCTACATTGGTGGAGCTGAGAGAGAGAGAGAGAGAGCGCCCTCTAGTGGAACTACGACATCATGCACGCATTCTCCTTTATGATCAGCTCAGTGACTGACTGACGCGTCCTCTTTTCTTTTTATCTCGTCTCCCTCCAGATCAAAAACTGGTTCCAGAACCGCCGCATGAAGCTGAAGAGGACCCTGCAGGACGCCCTGGCCCAGGCCTGCCACGCCAAGGTGGCTTCCCAGCTCCTGCACTATCCTGAGCTCCAGGCTTACGGCCCGGGCCCCTTCGCTGGATATTACCCGGCGCAGGACGGCACGGCCGCGTACCTGTCAGCGATGCAGTACCAGGCTGCCTCTGGGCCGCTTCTGACCGCGCTCCCGGCCCTGCCCATGGAGGCGGCCGTGTACCCCTACAGCGGGCCACCAGGAGTGGTCATACCGGCAAACAGCGCCGGTCCCGGTAACGGCAGTATGATGCGGAGATACCACCCGTACGCACCCTATTACTGACAGGACCGCGGCACTGATCGCTATAAGAGACCCGAGAGCCGATAAGAAGTTGTTGTCGACTCCTCTGTTGCTGGCGGCTGCTTTTAAAGCGATTTTGAGACACACTTTCAAATATTATCGCAAACCCGCTTTGATACACTCCAAGCAGGGGTGGTAATAAAGACTCCCGTTGGACTGCAGTTTGATCCATTCCTGGTTTTATTAAAAGTTTAATAAGAAGACACACCTGAGCTTGTTACCTATAGACACACACTGTGGCTCAGCATGGTAAAACCCGAAATGGGTGAATCTGCGATGCAATAGGAGTCTCGTTGCCATCCATGTGCTGGATTACTCTGTTTAAAAACCGATGGTTTTAGAAGCTCGATTTTAAGGGCAGTTCAACATAATGTTGCTGACTATGGCTGTGCTCTAATGTTTGATTGACTGAGGCCTTATTCAAAGTGATGGTCTTTGACCTGATCTGTGCAGACGGGTGGTAAACGGGTACAGCACAGCATCTGTATATATTGTGGAATGGTTTACAGTTCAGGGCATTGGGTGCAATATTGGGTTCTTGTTATAATTATTATGATTGTTTTTTTTTTTTAAATATTCTATTTAAGATACAAAGTGTATATAATGTGTATGTGTTTTTTTTTCTAAAGAAAAATCGGAAATGCATTCCGACTTCTACAGTGTATTATATATATAAAAAAAATCGTTGTTGAAATATGTATCTGATGCAGAAAAAAAGATAAAACTGAATATCTGACGAATTTTTTTGTGTGTTTTTTTATTTTTTAAATAAATCTTTTCTATTTTGAGTTACTTTTGCGGTGTGGTCTGCGTTCAATCCAACGCGAGTTTCAAGGTGGAGTCTGAATACTTTACTTCAAAAGTGCGGTTTAGTTGTGCTTCGTGTCCTCAAATCAGACACGTTTTCTAGTAGGGGGTTAGTTTCTGTATAATTCCCTAAACTTAGAAGAATGGAATTATGTTACGTTGACATTGCATTACATATATTTAACCAAAAAAAAAAGACTGACTTTAATCTAACATGATACTGTACTGCTATTAAGGCTTTCCAGTAGTGGACTTTTGCGATATTATATTATTATTATTATTATTATTATTAGTATGTATTTCTTAGCAGACGCCCTTGTCCAGGGCGACTTACAGTCGTAAACAAAAATACATATCAAGAATATGTTGTAGTTCCTTTGACGAGGTGATGTGAAAGTAAGATGATGTTCACATAGTTATAGTTTTTAATGATGTCTCAATCCCAAAGTTCTACGCAAAACGTTTGTCCAGAGCCGTACACTTTGCAGGTAAACTGGCCTCCAGCTCACTGGCACGGCTGGTAATATTGACGGCCTCGCTGTCTCAGGTGGGGGACACTGCTGCTGTACCCTTGAGCAAGGTACTTTACCTAGATTGCTCCAGCAAAAACCCAACTTTATAAATAATAAATAATAATAATTCGATCTTATTTTCTACTGATTTGACTGTACTTTATAACGGATCTTATCTGTACTGTGATATTCTGTAACAATTGTAAATCGCCCTGCATAAGGGCGTCTGCTAAAAAAAAAAAATCAAGCGATTATTTGGTCATTTGGTTAAACAATACGGATCCCGACCCGCGATTAAGAGAGGAATTAATCAATGTAATCCAGCGGTATTACTCACACAGACAGACGCTGTGACAGCGCCGCTCGACCGGAGCAGTTTTGCCCGCGGTGTCCTCGGCGCCTCCCTCTCTCCCCACCCTGTCACCCACCTCCAAAGGATCGTGCATTTCAAATCATTACCCACCGTCCTTTGGTTCCTTTGTTGATATCAGGAAATACGACGTTATTATTATTTTTTTTAAACTGTGGATAACATGAAAGCGAAAAGATAGGGGGCGGGGCGGTACCTGTTTTCATTTGTTTACAGTGTCGATTAGGGGTTCAAAGACGGCGAATTGACTCCCCAAATGACCCATAAAGAGACCAGTTAGAGCTGTGGGGCTTTGCTGCCTGGAAGCGGCTAATAAGATAATTGTGAAATTGCTCAGAAACAATAGAAGCGTCGCTTCTTGAAAGCCTGCAGAGCCGGCGGCAACGCCGGCAGGTTTCGCGTCTCTTCTCCCAGCCCACATTGATGACGTGTCTGAAGCCTGCAAGTGTTTAACTTGTCGCCCTTCCCTCTCTTGTTGCAAAACGAACCAAAAAGTTACAACCGAGTTATAGTTTGGATTTGTTCAACACGTAACACATCAGCGACAGGACGCAGGCGATTCTGTGTTACATATTCAGAGATTTAACACTCGCGAGTTTAAAAACAAACCAAAATGATCTTTGATGAATTAAATAAGGTTTTATACAACTTAACCTGCATTATTATTATTTGTTTATTTAGCAGACGCCTTTATCCAAGGCGACTTACAGAGGCTAGGGTGTGTGAACTATGCATCATCTGCAGAGTCACTTACAACTACGTCTCACCCGAAAGACGGAGCACAAGGAGGTGAAGTAACTTGCTCAGAGTCACACAATGAGTCAGTGGGTGAGGTGGGATTTGAACCGGGGACCTCCTGGTTACAAGCCCTGTGCTTTAACCACTGGACCACACAGCATGCGCATATATATACACACACACACACACACACACACACACACACACACACACACACACACACACACACACACACACACACACACACACACACACACACACACACACACACACACACACACACACACACACACACACACACAATTATAATAAACCCGCATTTCAGTCATAAGCACGGTCCTTAAATGTCAAATCAAGTTTTATTATAAGCGTGATGTTTTTTATTTTATTCGTTTATTTATTTTTAAGCAAGGGGCATTGCCATTTTCCCAGTTTTGACTGTGGAAAAGAAATAGATTAGAAAAAAATATTATTTATCCAAAACAACTAAAAACTAAAAAAAAAAAAAACGCAAGTCTGTTAAACGCGGTGCGCATACCTAATCCACGAGTCCGTGACTGTAGAGGTACTTTATATAAGGACGCGGTGTGGATCATAGTTTGCAGCTAATTCCCGGCGGTAATAACGCCTTTGGTTTGATCTGCTAGAAGGGTTCACATTTTTAATGCGGCTAACAAACACCTCTCTCGTATAGCGCGGAGCAGCGCACCGCAAAGGTGACAAAACCAAACAGACCAAAGCGCGAGAACGCAACGCAAACCCTGCATACAAAGGGAACAAAACGCACTCCCTGCGTCACACCACATTTGTCTTTTTGCATTCAGCCCCTCCTCCCTCCCATACCGAGTGTTACTCATAGGTGTGGAAATGCGGGCCAGCTGAAAGAATTTGAATACTGGGTTTAAAATTGAAATCAGCCCTAGCCCTAATCGAAACGATGCAGTCTTTCTGCATCTATATACCCTTTATTCCTTATTTGTTTATTAAAAATTAAATAAACACACACATAAATAAACGATATTAATGTAATCTATTGTTTCCCCCCAGTGTGCATATATATATATATATATATATATATATATATATATATATATATATATATATATATATATAAACAAATAATAATAATACCTTGCCCACGGAAGAAATCATATTGACGTTGTGTGGTTAATAATTAATAAGGACTACATAACAAGGACAGCTGTTCCTTTAACAAGCATATTCCCAATGAAGAAATATATTTATTTATTTTACCTGGATATTATTGTACTTTATAGCTGCTATTATCTGTAAAGCAATATTTTATAAAATTTTTTAAGTCGCCCTGGCTAAGGGAGTCTGCAAATCATAATACATTTTAGACCGTTAATTGACATGCTTATTCCTGCATACAAATTACTCAGAAAAACAAACAAACAAAAAAAAACACATCTACAAACCTGCCAGGTCCGTCTAACAAACTATATCACACTATTGAAATTAAATATGAAAACTCCTATCAGTATATTAGAATTGTCGAGTGGTGTTAAAAAAAAAAAAAAAAAAAAAAGCCCAAGGGGGGGGGGGGGGGATTTTAGAGTATTAACCCGTTGAGGAAAACACGGAACAGAGCGCTTGTTGCTCAAACGGTTTCTTCTCCTTCATTTGAGAGCGACTCAAACATCACTGGGAGGAAACTAAATTTGGATGACCGAGCAGATCCTACCGGTCAGCACATGTTAAACGAGGTTTCATGCATCTCATTGCAGAAATAAGAAAGCCAGCATCATTTTAATTGGTAGGACCCGTATGTTCCTTTTACCTTACAAGGGTTAAAATAAAAGGGACAGGAAACATGTTTTGTGAAACTGCAAAAGTTGTGAACGCACGGGAGATGCTACACCACAGCATCCTCTTGTGGTCAATTACTATATTGCACAATCAGAAAAGAACGATAGGGCGACCTCTGCTGGTGGCCGATCAGATAACACATTCTTGTCTGACGACAGCACACAAAGTAATTTACAAGGAAAGCAGTGCAGATTAAAAATAAACCTGTTTCTTTCGATATTACTATTGTACCACCGACGGCTGGTTTCACAGACCCATACCAGCAAAAATCTTGGATTACTTTACCTAAAGTAACATGAGGTAGTTCAAGAGCAGTGCTAATTCGGGTCTGTGAAACCACCCGTATGTGTGTCATAGTAATGGATACATCTAAATTACTCCTATTTAAAACTAAGACTAATCCTAGACAGAATTGAACTACATTTTTAACCACAAATACGCACTGATCCTACTTTAAAACGAGTGTGATTTATAGTATCTTGATACACGTGGAAATCTTTTAGTAATGAACATTTGCCCTCATGTTAATATTATTTGAGAAAAGTATTCTTCAAATAAAATCAGAAAATATGCAGTTTCAGCAGTGAAGCGCGTTGCTAAACTAAAGCCATGCTTTCCCATGGATCATTTTTACTCTTAATTACTTAACCAGACCCTTAATTGAACTAATAATTAGCTTAATTAGATATTTAATTGTTCTCAGCTCCTAATAAAACGTGCAGAGCTCAAATTACTTATTAAACGTTACATCCAAATTGAAATCTGCAACTAAGAGAGAACAAGTAAAAAAAAGTTCACACGGGACTAAATTTCACCAAAGTCAGTAAAAATTCCCAAACCAGCCGCTTATGCGGTGATTTCTAATGCTGTGCGATAGCGGGCTTCACTGTGTTTCTGAGAGAGATAGATAGAAGCAGCCTATTGGATCACACTGAACATTTAAAAGCAGGACCAGCTCCTCCTACACCCTGCCTCTGTGTCACAGCCGCTCCCAATTTCAAGGGGATTGAATATTTTAAGACAGCTGCAGGGCTTGTCAGAATGTGGTCTTTGTAAGAAACTCTGCTGCAAATGACACACAGACAGTAGAAGACAGCAAGATACCAAGAGAAAAGCAAGAAGCTTCAAAATAAAAAAAGGACACAAGACACTTTTTTTTTTTGTAAAAAATGGTTTAACAATTCCATTTTTTTTTGTATAAAACACTGTTGAAACCCCAGCCAATCAACACACACAATTGCTGCCACACAAATTAACCGACAAATTTACATTCCCCTTCCCCCCCCCCCCCCACCCCTTTCCTGTTTTTGTTGTCAAACTTAAAATCTAAAAAGTAACGTACAAATTATTATTTTTTTTAACTTGTATTACAACGCAAACCTAAAAACGATTTTTTTTTCTTTTTTTTTTTTTTTAAACCGCTTTTAAAAAAAAACCACAAGTATCCCTACTCTACTACTTCTATCCCAGCTCCAGCACGCTGACAGGAAGGACCGCACGGAAGAGGAAGCAGATCCTCTATGCAGTCTTCTGCTGCCCCTTCTTCCCAATTAGAGACTTGTGGATGTGCGGGATCACACCTGCAACACAACACAATTATTATCATTAGACAACGCTTTTATCCAAAGTGACTTGGAGACTAGGGGCTGAACTATGCATTAACTACTGCTGCTGCAGAGTCACCTCCAATAGGAGCTCGTTTGTTTTACATCTCATCCGAAGGACGGAGCACAAGGAGGTTCAGTGACTTGCTCAGGGTCACACACAGGGAGTCAGAGGCTGAGCTGGGATTTGAACCCGGCACCTCCTGGTAGCAAGCCCCTTGCTTTAACACCATCGCTAGATCACCATAAAAACGAATGCGATGCTTACCCCCTCCAGCAATGGTAGCCTTGATGAGAGAGTCCAACTCCTCATCCCCGCGGATGGCGAGCTGCAAGTGACGAGGAGTGATGCGCTTCACCTTCAGATCTTTGGAGGCGTTCCCTGCCAACTCCAACACCTGCGAACCAATCAATAATCAACGATCAATCCCCACGGCGAGGCGGCACCGGCAAGCATTGAAGAGAGAACACACACACACACGGGACAGGATCAGAGTCAGGAATGTATTCCCGACAGAATGAAGTCTTTAAAATCTTAAAAAAAAGGAGCTGACCTGAGGACGCAGCTGGAAATGAACCCCCATTAAGTACCAAATTAAACTTTTGAAAAAAAAAACAAACAAAAAAAAAAAACAGGAGAACACAAGCTGTATTTGTGCAATTTGATGTGTTCCATTTAGATTTAACTTTTGCGGTTAACAAAATCAGAGCAAGTAAACATAATAGTTAGGAGACATTTAAAAAAGGTGGATGATGCCAGTTAAAAAAATGCTCCAAAAAATTACAAAAAGTAGCCTGTCCTGAAAGGAGAACAATGGCACTTAATGGGGTAAGCTTATATATATTATATATACACACACAAAAAAAAATAAAAATTTATTTATTTTTATATATATATATATATATATATATATATATACACACACACACACACACACACACGCGCTGTCACGTCCTGTCGTTCATATAGATGTTTACATGCAGTGTCTGTAATTGACAGAAAGAGCAACAGCACTCTGAGGGTTAACACACTGTTACACAGGTTATTAACCCTACACAGCCCTATGAGCACAAGTCTAGGATGAACTGCATTGGGCAGCCCAAGATCAATGTAATCCATTGAACACCCCCAGCATATTCCAATTGATTTAACAGGGTTAATGCATCCTAAAATAAACCCGTTTCAATAAAAACAATAAACAACATTACACCGCTAAGGCACCACTAATAAACAGTACAGTGTGCGCAACAACACTTAAACTCACCCTGACATCACAACACAAGGGGCAACTGCTGAACACCCACACTTGGCACCTAACTTTTATAACTGAGCTCTCTTTATAAAAAGTTGTTAAATGAATCTCATACGATTTGAGGGTTTAAAAAGTGATCCTGTGAACTCTGATTTTATTTTTCAATTTCCAGGAAGACTCCACAGGTCAACTGTAACTAACGCATAGATTTAGCACAGAGCTGCGTACCGAGGTGCAGAGACGAGCTAATACCCTCTGTGTACTAACTCAGCACCCTTTGTAAGCATTGTGTTTTAGTATCCTCTAGAGGGCAACAGCAGTTACTTTGGCTTTGCTGCACAGGAGACTCATTTTAACACGCAGCTGAGGACTATCTTGAGCTGCTTAGTTCGTGGCAATGGGTATTAACCTGCGTACTGGTTTAGGACCGTCCTCCGTACGAGCCAAGGGATCATCCCCAGTCAGGACGCTCCTTTCAGTTGGTTGCTGTTGACCCCACAGTGTCAACAGGGGCCGCTGCAGAACAGTCTCAGCCAACACCAGACCCGAGGTCAAAGACAACTGTAATGGTGTGACTCGTAATCAATTGCAATTACAATGTCATTTTAAATTAAACCTTGGTACATCTGCATAATCGCCATATATATGAACCAATTACACACCTTTCCAACCATTCCGCTAGTATTTTCAACCACTTAGTGGACCCCCCCCCCCCATTTGTTTGAAAACATTCTACAGTTTCTCTATTTGCACCTGCAATCACTCCATTTATTCTACCCAGCAGTAAATATGTTTGGAGCAGTTTCTTACTTTATTGTAATTATAATTGCAATTACTGCAGCATAACTAACTGAACAAAATTGCATTGTATTTTAAACAAAAAATTCTGCTGCAATTATAAAGTGTATTTATATGGCAGACCCCTGTATCCTTACTCACAGGTGTTCCAGGGCAGCACAAGGTTACAATGCAAGCTTCATATTTAAAAACACAGTGTGGTTTACAGTAAGTGCAAATAATAATAACACTACTAGAATACAATATGAACCAGGATGCAGCCAGATAGGATCACAGCGAGTTATATCTACAGTGTATATTATTTATTTGTCAGATGTCTTTATCCCAGGTGACTCACACAGGTGTTCCAGGGCAGCACAGTGTTACAATGCAAGCTTCATATTTAAACACAGTGTGGTTTACAGTCAGTGCGCCCCCATAACGGACCCCGGTCCGGCCCGCCCGGTCCCCTCCGGCAGCAGCGTGTGTAACAGAGCCCCAAGCTCACCTCCGCAGTCAGGTACTCCAGAATGGCAGCGCTGTACACGGCAGCGGTCGCTCCCACACGCCCGTGGCTTGTAGTGCGAGTCTTCAAGTGCCTGTGGATTCGACCCACTGGGAACTGAAAGGGAAGAGACACCGCGATACTGTCACCCGACATGCAGAACCGGGCAGTGCCAGTTAGAACAGGGGTAAGCAACCCTGGTCCTGCAGTGCCACGATCCTGCAGGTATCTCTTAAATCATCAATTGCTAAATATCTGGAACACATGGTTATTCTGACCAATTAAGCCAATCATTGAATCAATTAAGGCTTGGGTAAAACAAAAACCAGAAGTGTCTGTGGCGCTCCAGGACCAGGGTTTCCTACCCCCGAGTTAGAACATTGACGTGCAGGAAGTGAAATGCAGGGGAAAGAAAAAAAAAAAAAAAAGAAATTTTGGACACATAAATGTTTTTCATTTAACATTGTGTTTCAAAAATGTATTTCCATTGTTTTATATGTGTGGGGAATGGCATCCGGCTCCTATGAGGCCATCATGCATTTGCTTGCTAGTCTCCCACATGAGCCCATATAAAAGATGTAGAGAGGATTTTTTTTTTTAAATCCATCCCCATATGAAGTCGCCATGCATGAAAAGCTTACAGACCCCACCAAAATGGTTTATACAGATTTAGTTTAGCTCCAATTCCATTGAGTTCAGCGTTCAGACCCGAGGCCTCCCCACTATTCAACTCTACTCTGCTGGTCCGCATGACCCTCAACACAAGTTTCATCTGGGTCACGCTCAGTATCTATATCATGTATTACAATAACACTAAACATTATTTTTTTAAGTTGTGCAAAAAAGAACGAAGCCTTCTGTTGCTTATTAAACTGTTGCAGCAGTGTGGAGTAGTGGTTAGGGCTCTGGACTCTTGACCGGAGCGTAGTGGGTTCAATCCCAGGTGGGTGGGACACTGCTGCTGTACCCTTGAGCAAGGTACTTTACCTAGATTGCTCCAGTAAAAACCCAACTGTATAAATGGGTAATTGTATGTAAAAAATAATGTGATATCTTGTAACAATTGTAAGTCGCCCTGGATAAGGGCATCAGCTAAGAAATAAATAATAATAAACTTGGAGCTGGATTCTCTGGCACTCCTAGATCACAAGATTCAATTCATATGGACAGCTCTGGCCAAAAGTTTTGCATCACCCTCTAGAATTAACTCATTGTGCTTCATAAAGTCGAATGAAAGCTGCTGAATAATGTTACGTTAAAATGTTGAATTACACACCGCTTTGGAGTCTCCCCCCATATACACTTAAACTGACAAATTAAAAAAAAAAAAGTGACACTTCAAAATCTAACATGAAATACTACTGTACTACTATTATGGCATCCGGTAGACTTTTTGCTATCACTGTGTGGTTTGATTACATGATGTTAATATCAAACAACTAAAACCACACACCGGCTGAACCCGTTTATCCTGGACTCAGAAACAGGATCTTTATTTCATAGTTGTAAGCTAGTATAGCTGACTCCCCCCTTTGCTAGTTACACTTCATTAATTAAACATTAATTCACTTCATGAATCGCCGTTAGGCACCACGTTGCATGAGTTTCAAATCAATCCAACCCGCCTCACCAGCACCCCATGGAACAGTACTGAGCATCCAAAGGCAAAAATAAAATCAGGGTTATATAAAATGAGTGCAAATCACCGAAAATACATAAAAACACACCCCACTGCACTGAGAAGTGCGTCTATCTCTCAGGTCACTGCAGTATGGTGCAATAGGATTTTTATCCAATTAAAACAGAATAGGGACAATATAACAACCCCCCCCCCCCCCAAAGTATGATGTAGTTGCATCACTTATTGGCTTCATTACCTGCAAGCCAGCTCTCTGGGAGCGAGAGACTGCTTTCGCCTTGGCTTTGCCACTGTCCTTTCCAGCCTTGCCTCCTGCCTGGGGGGGGAGATAAAAACAGAAATGTCACAAAGACCGATTACACCTGGAGCACAAACTAGGAGGACTTCTCCTGGGCAGCCAGCCAGCCAGCCAGCCAGCATGTGCTGCCTTAGAGTGAAGGCTTCAACATCCCCTTTACAAGTTTTAACTGCCCTCAGATATTTTAGTTGCATTTTTTTATATCTCTCTCTCATATATATATATATATATATATATATATATATATATATATATATATATATATATATATATATATATGAGAGAGAGAGAGAGAGAGAGAGAGAGATTTGAAAGGAGTCATAACTGCAAGGCACTTTAATAATTACATCACTATACAATGCAGTTACACATTTACTGGCAAGGGTAAACACTCTTTGAAATTAACAGATAACTTTCCTTGCATGCAATTCTCTTAGCCCACCAAGTTATAACAATAACACAAACTGTATATTTGATACGTTATGCGATTAACAATTAGAGTAAGTTATCATAACGATATAGTTAAAGGCGAAAATTGAAATAAGAGGTCGATGATGGCAGTTAAACGCTCCCCCACCAAAAAATAGTCTGTCCTCAAAAGTAGGCCAATGGCACTGAATGGGCTAAACCAACTGAAAAACAAACAAACAAACATAACTTAATTGCGGTCCCAATCGTGAAATTGGTTGCATTCATATTTGGCTTCGGCGCGATCTAGCCCAGATGTCAACATGCCCCGTTTCAAAGAGTGAAATCCGATACCGTGCAAATAACAGCGCTCCCCAAGCAGGCTTGCCCGCCCCCGTATAACCGTATACTTTACTACCGTACAGTATATCCTGCATCGTCTGCACTCCTAAAACTGAACACAACATCAACCCCCTGTGGGCAGAGAGTATCAAGTCTTAATTCAAGAGAAAAAAAAGTATAATCATTACTGTAACTCAACACAAATCCCCCCACTCCACCCCCGGAGACAATTTTTAGTCACCAACAAAACACGCTAACAGCTTTTTTTTTAAAATTTTTTTAAGACTATATTTGCATTCATAATTATTCATGCATTAAATGAAACATCGCGTTGCAAAGAGCATTGCATATTTTAAATAGATTTTGCATATTGGTAAACCGTCATTAAATAAAATCTATTATCCGAAATATGCAGATCCACAATACTACTGTACTACTATAGCCCCGTTCATCTATGACAGTAATAGCACGCTAACTTTACTGTACTACAGAGAAGGGTACGCCGTTTTAACTAGGTTAAAAGTACCTCGAAACAAAAAGCAAGGCAGAAATTGTTCTAGATAAAAACCCTTAAGCCACAATACTGCCAGATGGCGAGAATATGTAAAAATTGTTTTACAGTAACTTCCATTTTTGTCTAGCGCCGAATTGAGACGTCAGTTGTTTTACAAATTACTTCCAGAAGCGATAGCTTTTTTTTTAAAAAAAAAATGGATGTTTAATATTTAAATCACATTCCAACTAACCATTAATCTTTAAAGACCAAGCCGTTTGATAAAACGCACACAAATCATAAGATTTAATTTTCCCGCCAACCCGAGTCACCGTAGGTTGACACGAAAAAAAACCTAAAAAAAAAAACAAAAAGCACGCTAAATAAGAATTATCCAAGCAACATTTAAAAAAAAAACACAACTAAAAAAGTAGCCAACTTTGCATGCATTACCTTTTAAATTAGAGCAGAACATACAGCAAGCGAGAACAGAAGTAATATAAGGAAACGAATACCTATCTCGGGTACCACAAAACGAAAAAAAATACATGAACAAAAAACAGCTCGTTATGTGAAGGTGGTTTTAAATCAAACGTAAACGCATATCTTTGAAGTTTAAATGTGCCAGCGGCAAACGCCTCATCTCCGGCGGTATCACATTTGTCCGCCGTAAAAAAAAATAAAAAAGATTATGGTCAGCGTAGCTCTCATAACAAAACAGTAAAATAAAATTTAAAAAAAAACACACACTACAGCTTCCGTATACACTCCCAAGAAATAACATTTAAAAAAAAACACACACACAATATTCTTAATAACCACAGAAATGTGTCTAATTACCATTTTTTTTTCGCTGCTTATAGTATTTTTTTTTAATTGAAATTCCTGTCAGAAGTCGAGAGGACGGAGACAATTTTTCCGCTCGAGACAGAGAAGAAACAATAAACCCAACCGCGAGGCAGTGCGCGAGGACCCCCCTCGCGAGCGATGCAGACAGCCAATCGAAGCCCGTTTCACTGGTTTAAATTATTCCCGCAGCCAATGCCGCCTCTGCTTCTACATTTGGCGCCCTTCCCCCACCACGAGATCAGCCTTCAACGGATTTTATTATTTTTTTTTTTTGTTGCTCACGGGCCTTCAAAGAGGGCGGGGAGATGGACAGCGCTATCAACCTATCGTGTTGCAGAACGAGGATTCGTGACACCTCATTCGGCCAATAAAAACAAAGCCACTAAATAAAACCGTCAAACTAAAAAAAAAAAAAAAAAATTAACAGGAGAGCGAAACAAGTACATCGACTGCTTTAAAATCAACACGGATGGTTTAAGTATGGCGAAACTATGGCGAAAGGTAGCAGCGTCAAGAAAAGATTCTGGTATTGCTGTTGCTGTGAAACTGCCTCCCCTCTGCTCGCCATCTTGGCTCCTCTTATTACGAAGATTACCAAACAGAGCGAACTGTCTCTGAGCCAAAATGGCGCCAGTTTCCTAAAATTATCTACTCCTGAACCTTGGCAACAGGGCAGGCAGATAATAAAAACGACCAACAGGAAGTCTTGATTGAGAAGCGAATATAAAAGCAATAACAGGGGGAGGGGGGGGGCATTCAGCGTAAGGTTGATAATTATTGACAGTAAACCCTGACCAATGAGAGGTGAGATTTGGGTTGTGAGGGGCGGGTGCTGTTTACATTAAAAAAAAATTAAAAAAGTCGTTGACCAATGAGAGCAAAGAGAGATGCGGGTCCGGCGACGTCATTGGTTACGCCTCAGAGGAAAAGTGAGCAAAATGGTGGGCGGTTTTAAAACGGGATTTGACGGGCGGCGAGGGGAGCCAGTGGTAACACGACTTTGTGTGATACGTCATTGATTGGCAAGGAAGGACAGCCAATTGTAAGCGTCAGAGGAGCCGCGTCGGGCGGGGCTTGTGTCGTGGGAGGAGGAGGGGGGGAGAGAAGCGCAGGAGGGGAAGAAGGTGGTCTGCTGGTTGAAGATGGCGGATGGTGACAGTGGGAGCGAGCGCGGTGGCGGAGGGGGAGCTGGAAGCGGGACCGGGTTCCAGCACTTCCAGCGGGAGCAGGAGACACAGGAGCTGGCTTCCAAGCGGCTCGACATCCAAAACAAGCGCTTCTACCTGGACGTGAAGCAAAACGCCAAGGGCAGGTTCATCAAAATCGCCGAGGTCGGCGCCGGGGGCTCCAAGAGCCGCCTGACCCTCTCCATGTCCGTGGCGGCGGAGTTCCGCGACTACCTCGGTGATTTTATCGAGCATTACGCCCAGCTCGGCCCCAGCAGCCCGGAGCAGATCGCTCAGAGCTCCGGAGGGGAGGACGGCGGGCCCCGGCGGGCCTTGAAAAGCGAGTTCTTGGTCCGAGAGAACCGCAAATACTACCTGGACCTCAAGGAGAACCAACGCGGGAGGTTCCTCCGGATCCGGCAGACTATCAACCGCGGCCCGGGGTTTGGACTGGGCGGGGGAGGAGGAGGGCCGGGCGGGGGGATACAATCCGGGCAGACCATCGCCCTCCCCGCGCAAGGGCTGATCGAGTTTCGGGACGCTCTGGCGAAACTGATCGACGATTACGGAGCTGACGACGAGGAGCTGGCCGGCGGGGGAGGAGGAGGCGGAGGGGGAGGCGGTTATAGCGAGCTACCGGAGGGCACTTCCATCATGGTGGATTCAAAGCGCTTCTTCTTCGACGTGGGCTCCAACAAATACGGGGTGTTCCTGCGAGTCAGCGAGGTGAAACCCAGCTACAGGAACTCCATCACCATCCCCTTCAAAGCGTGGGGCAAGTTCGGGGGAGCCTTCAGCCGCTATGCCGAGGAGATGAAGGATATTCAAGAGAGGCAGCGGGATAAACCGTACGAGAGGCGAGGCGGGGAGGAATCGGAGGGAGATGAAGTTGAGGACGATTGACTCTACCTTGGCTCAGCTGTTAAACCCCCGGCTATATACGAGAAACACCCCACCTACCCCCTACCCTCCTAGCCCCTACACCCCCTACCCCTCAGCCCCCACCCCTAGCCCCTACACCCCCTACCCCTACAGCCCCCACCCCCCACCCCTCCTAGCCCCTACACCCCCTGCCCCCACCCCCACCCCTGCCCCCTGCCCCTACCCCCTGCCCCTACAGCCCCCTGCCCCTGCCCCTCACCCCCTGCCCCCTCCTACCCCTAGCCCCCTGCCCCTGCCCCCCTGCCCCTCCACCCCCTGCCTCCTACAGCCCCCTGCCCCCTACCCCTGCCTCCCACCCCTCTGCCCCCACCTCCCTCCTGCCCCTACAGCCCCCCACCCCCCTGCCCCCACCTCCCTGCCCCTACAGCCCCCTACAGCCCCCTACCCCTACAGCCCCCTACCCCCTACCTCCTACACCCCCTGCCCTCCAACCCCTACCCTCCAACCCCCTACCTCCTACCCCCTACCCCTACCCCTCCTACCCCCATAGACTTTATTAAACTCCCTTCAAGATTATAACTCCGAGCTGACAAACAGCATCAACGAGAGAGAAATTTTAATTCCAAGACACAAAAACGAGAGAGGAAGGAAGGAGGGAGGGAGCAATTTAAAAATAAGAAATCACGAATAGTAAATAGATGCATGACGAATCGAACATTTTAAAAAAAAAGAAAAAATAATGGAGAAAAAAAAAAAAAAAAAAAATCTTACCGAGGAGTGAATGCAGTTGACAACTTGATATAACAAAATATTTTGTGGTTGCAGAGAAATATATAATAATAATAATAATACTAAAAAGTCTATTAAAATGGGCTGTGTTTGTTTTTGTAGGTGGTAAAGATGATGATTATTATTACTGGATGTTCTGAATCTGAAAAAAAAAATAACTAGATGATATATATATATATTTTGTTTTGGAAATAATCGCATTTTATTTTGTCACACATTTTTTTCCTCTGGCAAACCAGCATTTGTTTTGGTAACCTGTGTGAAGTTTAACGATGCGGTGGGTTTTTAAATCCTTTTAACAAAACAAACTAAAGAAAAAAGTTTATTAATTGCTTTAAAATAAACGAGAAGAGACTCCAAAATCCCCACGCGCCCACCCCGAGTAATATATACAGCCTGGGGTTTAAACACGGATATATACATGTTGTGATTTTTAAATGCATCTTGCGGATAAGCAAAACCAGCGTCACT